>PVJD01009213.1:0-59911 GCA_004026545.1 Mormoops blainvillei | reverse complement strand
CACACGAGCAAGCAGGGTCACACAGAGAGATGCTCGCGAAAGCACGGGCAGCAGTTTAAGCCATGGCGTTTGTTCACCCTACTCAAGAACTGACCCAAGGGACATGGTCTCAAATTTCTGACACAGCTGAAGTGGGGCAAAGGCTTGGCATGGGGGACCAATGAAGAGGCGATAGGGTACCAGAAAGAACCTTTTAGCAAGTATCGCTTTCCAAAAATAACTTGTCCCATGAAACTGAACACATCCCTAGTCTCTGAAAATGGGAGACCAGGCAGTGTAAGTAACCCTCCATCTTGGAAGTTAGAGAAAGAATGTCTTGTGTTTCTGAGAAGTTAGATCACATGGCCGTGGCATTCAACTAACGTTTTGGAATGACTCAAATGTAGCCGAGGCACCAGAGTCTAAGAGGGACAGAGCTGAACCTGATGTGCCATCCTGCCGAACCCAACCTGTTTTTCACACGCACAGATTTGCATATCACACTTAATCGACCCTTGGGACACACTCCTTAAAAACCCAGGCCCTGAAATCTAATAAACCAAACTCCTGTCCCTTTTTACAGTAAAAGTTGAAAATATCAACATCCCAATAAGATCAAAGCAGACTCTATCACTTACTGGTTAAAAAAAAACCACACACACACAGAGCAAAAAAATATATATTAGAATTACAAATTTAGGAAAACTGAAAAGACTTCACTAAGTTCATTAAGCTCAAACTGGGCTGAGGTCTAGAATGCTGTATTTAAGAATTCTCAGTGTTTTAATTTGGAAGCATAGTGCAAGAAATAGAAAGAGATGAATGATATGTACAGGATTTGTTATATAGTCAATGCTCAATAAATATTTATTGAAAATGTAAACAATGGTCTTTCACATTAAATAATTTCGATCCCAAAGGCCCAAACGTCCATCTTACTAAAAGGTGCTGAGACAAAGGACTCATGGACATGAGGGAGGGGGATATAAGGGGACTAATTGGTAATGGAAAAAATACAATAAAGATTAAATTTTTTTTTTAAAAAGGTGCTGGTTTCTAAGGGGAACCCATTTTTTTTTAAACGACATTAAGTATGAGGCAAGTACAAACTAATAAAAGGACAATAGAAATAGTAGATGGAATAAGTAAAAAGAGAATCACTAGGGAAGCCAGAGATTGGTAGGGCAGGGAGTAAAGACATAAAAAGGTGTCTAAGACCTGAAGGGAAGCTGGGGCTGGTGTGCCTTTGCAAAAACCTTGCAGGAGAGCCCCAGGACGGAAGACTTTGTTTCTATAAAGTAAATACCCAGCTCCATGGCTACATTCTGTCAGATCAGCTCATGTTCAGTTAGGATTCCTTTAGCTGGATGATCATTCACTCACAAACTCTTCTTGGGACCTGCTCTGAGCCAAACCCTCGGCTAGGCAAGAGGATCACAGAAATGAATGAGAGGTGGTCCCTACTTTGGGGTATTCATTTTCAGCCGCAGGGGCAGGACTCAAAACCATTCCAGGACACAGAAGTTATATAAGGGTTTAAAGGGAAGCGTGTGTACAATAGGACATGGCTTCACAGAGCTACAGAGGGGGCTCCACTAAGGCATGGTATCGTGCTCCTGACAGGGCACCCCCAGACAGGCCACGCTCCCTAGAAGACAAGGGACCAGCAGTTGGCATCCACGTAACTCTTAGAACTTATTTTGTTACTTCTTACAGGAGGTGGTTGGAAAGGGAAAGGTGTGAAACCATCTGCTTCCTTCAAGATGAAGAGGGCAGTCCTAAAAACCCTTACAGGAGTTAAAACGGGAAAAAGTGTAATTAGAGGCTGTGCTAAAGTGATTTGGAAATACTGCGGGGAGGGGGTGGGGGTGAGGGCGTGATTAGAGATCTAAACAGCAGGATGAGTGAAGAGTGGAGGAAATGACATCTGAACAGACCCTTGGGGATGATGCAACTAAGCAAGGCGGCAGGGGGCGGGGGTGGTGGCGGTGGCGGTGCAGTGCAGGTCCGGCACCCAGCAAAGCCTGGGCAAAGGGGCCAGAGGTGTGCTGGGAACCCATGGGGAGGGATTCAAAAAGACTGGCCACAAACAAACAAACAAACAAACAGTGTGCTGGGTGGAAGGAGTGGCACAAGTGAGGTGTTATTTAACAGACTTATTGGGGTATAATTTACACACTATATAATTCACCCATTCATGTGTCCAATGAATGATTCAGTAAATTGAGTTTTGCATCCATCACCAAAAACCCAGCTTTCACCATCCCCAAAAGTTCCCTGTGCCCATTTTTTCATCATGCTTATTTTGCTTTAATATGATGGTTTGGAAGTTCATCCATGTTGCAACATGGACCAGTAAGTAGTACATCCTTTCTTACTGCCGAATAGTAAACCACTGAATAAATATAACATCTTTAAAAAATCAGCTCACCGGCTGGTGGCCATTACAGTTGCTCCTGTTTTGGGTCATGATGTCCGATGCTGCTGTGAACACTCACCTTCAATTCTCCTTGGGGTTGTATATTTTCATTTTTCTTGCATTAGGGCTGCCATATTTAGCAAGTTAAAATACAGGACTCCCAGTTAAATTTGAATTTCAGATAAAATTTTTCTAGTATATCTCATGTAATATTTGAGACATACTAAAAAATTATCTGAAATCTAAATTTAACTGGGCACCCTGGATTTTACCAGGTAACCCTATTGTGTGTAGATATACAGAAACGGAATTGCTGGGTCACATGGTAGGCTTATATTTTTTCCAAGCTGCTGCCCACTTGTTTCCCAAAGGGACTATACTACTTTACACCTCAGCAATACCTGAAGACTCCAGTTTCCTCTCATCCTCACCAACACCTGTTATTGTTTTTTATTACGGCCATTCTAGTGCATATGCGGTGATTTTTCATTGTGCCTTTAATTTCACCAAGTCTTTAAGAAACTGTGTTTATTAGCCGTTGATGTCTTCTTGAAAAAAATGTCTATCAAATCTTTTGGCCATTTTTAAATTGGATTCCTTGTCTTAGGACGTTCTTTATGAATTCTGACTAATCGAAACTTATCAGATACATGATTTATAAATTCTGTGTTTAGCTCATTTCTGAATAGTGATTATTTTAAAGCCCAGATTTTAATTTTAATGAAGTCTAATTTATCAAATTTTTAAATGGATTTTGCCTTTTTAAAAACTTTTTGTTGTTCAAGTACAGTTTGTCTCCGTTTTCTCCCCACTGCTCTCCTCTGCCCCACCTCCCCCCACCTCCCACTCTCAATCCTGCCCCTTTGGCTTTGTCTGTGGGTCCTTTATACATGTTCCTGGATAACCCCTCCCTTTCTTTCCCCCGTTGTCCCCCTCCCCCGACTCTGTTTACTGCCAGTTTGTTCTTTATTTCAGTGTCTCCAGTTATATTTTGCTTGTCTTGTTGATTAGGATCCACTTATAGGTGAGATCATATGGTATCTGTCTTTCACCACCTGGCTTATTTCACTTAGCATGCTCTCCAGATCCATCCATGCTGTTGTGAAGGGTAGTAGTAGCTCTTTCTTTCTGCTGTGTAGTATTTCATTGTGTAAATGTACCATAGTTTTTTGATCCACTCATGTACTGTTGGACACTTACAGTGCTTCCAACACTTGGCTATTGTAAATTGTGCTGTTATGAACATTGGGGTGCATAGATTCTTTCGAACTGGTTTTTCAGGATTCTTAGGGTATAATCCCAGGTGCAGCCACTGTGGAAAAAGAGTATGGAATTTCCTCAGAAAACTAAAAATGGATTTTGTTTTTGGTGTCACATTGAAGTCTTTGCCTAACCTAAGGTCATGAAGATTTTCTCCCTTTTTTTAAAAACCATATTCTTCTTTCATTTTTGAAAGCTAGTTGTGTCCAAGTCTTGTAATTCTCCCGTCTCTGAAGCTTCCTGAAGGTTCATTGGTCTTGAGTTAGAGATCCCAAGCAGGTTTTACAATTAGATATAGGAATATCAGACATGCTGGGGCCCACTGGGGAGAGAGGACATTCACTCCAGAACTTGCCGGCCCTAAGTCTGAGTCACAGCCCCAGGATGCTCAGCCTCTCTGAGCTGCTGGCTAAAGGAGCTTCTGGGCAGCGGGAGTCACCTTGCTTACACTCCTGTGAGACCAACAGCTGGAAGAGGAAGGAAAGATCTGCACCCGGCACAGAAAACTCTGCTACGATTGCACCCAGGTACCCTAGGGAGGCACTTCTTTCAGGAACCAGAAAGAAGTGCACCTGCAGGTCATCAATAGCGTACTCTATCTGTATTGCTTATAATTCCTCTGGCCTGTTTCCGATCTAGGTAGGCCGGCTATGTGTTGAGAACACCTCCACTGTTAGCTTTCTAGGCTTTTTCTTTCCCTGCTATGAGAGAGGGATGCTTGAGGTCTCGCTATCCTCAAGACAGAGGTGAACACAGACTGGCTCTGGGGTTGGCCAGCTGCTACTGGTCTCCCAAGCTATACAGCCTCCCAAATTAGAATTCCCCAGGGCACATGCTGAGCTTCACCTTCCAGGGGAAAGCTCACAGGTAGAATGGCCAGTGAGGGAGAAGAGACTGTCCCTGAGCCTCCCATGCAAAACCTGCCCTTTCTGGCCTCACCCTCTATCAAATCCATGCCCAGTTCACCTTCAGACATTCCTTAAAGGTTTGGTAGGCTCCTCTCCGTCCTGGGTACCCTCCTTAGGACACCTTTCAATTGGTCAACATCCGTCCGACTTGCAAAAATCAGGTGAGATATGAAAATCAAAGCACTTGGACAAAACTCAAATGCTGGGTTAGTGCATTTAATCTCAAGTTCACTGAGTGCCCATCTACTCCAGCTTGTGAGTCCAATAACCACCTGATTCCTCAAAGGTCTCAGGAGGGCCAAGCAGCGGTTCTCATTTTATTTCAGTGTTGAGGTCCCTAACCATTCCCACATACTTTTCCCTTTTTAAAACATCTAACATTACCAGGTAGTCTATCAACTCACACCTCCTTTTAAATGTAGAACTGGACCTCCCTGTACATCTATTCCAACAGTAAGGTCCCAAGTGTTTAAGAGCTGCCTCCCACAGTATGTGCACATTTTATTACTGATCCACACAAACACTCCTTTTTATCTCCCTTCCACTGTTTTCTTTGGAGAGAAACATCGATCAGTTGCCTCTCATACGTGCCCTAACCAGGGACCAAACCCACAATCCAGGCATGTGCCCTGACCAGGAATCGAACCGGCGACATTTTGCCTTGTGGGACGATGCCTAAGCAACTGAGCCACACCAGTCAGGGCTATAGCAACTACATTTCATAAAAGTATGGCTCACTCTGATATACACACTTTATTTTAAATTATGCCACTAGCACTTGGGGGAAAAAGTAATTTATTTGCATTGTTTTCATTTTTCTACTGTAGTGTTAGGACTTGACATAAGTATCACTCTTCTACTTCCTATTTACAGTTCATTCAGAATATTACTACAAATACAATATACATATTTTAAAAACTTCTGGGCAACTGCAGTTTTTGTTTTTCTCTCCTCTTTACAGATTTCTCAAAATCATTCAACTTAAAAGAAAATTTATATGGACATTTTCTGTACACGTCTAAAAAGGCAGAGATTACACGGATAAAGCCAAAAGGATTTTGCACAAATAAAATACAATACAGAAAACAAAGTATAGATGATGTTATCTGGGGTACAAATATAAACAATACAGTACCATTTGAGTAATGTAGCAACATAATACCCATACTTTACAGAAATAAAACTGCAAACCTGGAGAATGCTCTGACAAATATTCAACATATATATACAATGAGGTAAATGTACCTTGGTCTCTTGAGAGGTAATTTAAGTTTAAAGCAATTGCTATTTTGAAGCATCTCCTTGACATATAAAGAAATACCAAACACCCCATTCCATTGGCACAATGTGAAAGAGGGATATCAAAACATGGTTCATGATATTCATTCACAAATCTTGTTAAAAAATTAAAAAAAAAAATTCACCGAAGTTCTTTTTAAGCTTTAAGAAACAGGTTGAATGTTATTAACCACCTTTTTAAAGTTTACAATTACAAATAAGATTGCATAATGGGACCGAAAAGCTTAAATGCAGTAACAATCCTCAGAATACCCCAGGAGCCCGGCACTCCTCGACAGAGAGTCCCTGGCTATGCCGGCACTGTTCCCAGGCAGACACAAGGAGCTGCAGTATGTGTCCAGAGCTATTCTTAAGGATCTCAAAACTGTAAGAACCGACGGTTTTTGCCAAGCTGTAACAGAACCATAGTTTGGAATCTCCAACATCGTGGAGCCAGAACGCCACCACGGTCAAGAAACTAAAAACCAGCTGACTTACAACTGCTCTTTCAGTGCAAGGATAAAAGTAAACTTCCGGTATGACATGCCTAACGGGATACTGGTTTGGTTGTGCATTTTAATTAGCACTTTGCCATCTTGTTTTATAAAATATTCTATACGTGACAGTTCTCAGGTGTAGAGGAAAATATGGTAATTCGCGCATAAACTGCAAAATGGTCACGTGACCACTTACATTTTGTAGTAAGAACTGGAATCTGGAATTCTTGACGGCCATGGCACGTACGCCGACTCAAGGCACTTCTTGAGCACTATTATTACAGCAGAATTACAGGCTCAGCTCTTTGGGCCTTACCCTGTCCTGTAGGGGATACAGCTGGCCACTGCTGCTGGCACAGCGCCCACTGCCACAGCTGCCAGCTGTTAGCCAAGGCTGAAGTCAAGGAAGGGCGGCCAGCAGGGCCTTCGTCTGCCCAATCTCTAAACTTGGAGACCCCTCCTAGCAACATTCAATGAATCACGGAAATGAAGTATGTCCCACGACTTCCATCAACCACTCTGCTCTAGATAGCAAAGGCAGCTATTCAGTCAAAAGACTGCGAGGGAGGAGGGGGTTTAGGGAGGGGGCGGTTGTCAAGGCTATAGTCTTTGAAGTTATTAAAGGAAGGACCAGGGATGTCTCTGCCCCACTAGGTCAGACCTCCCTCATCCCCATTCCTCTGGTGTACTGACAAAATGGATGTGGACAGGTGATCTGCCTTGAAGGTATGTTTTAGCCAAACTGAATCTTAGAAGGTGAGCATCTGGAGACAGGCGGTATAAACAAAGGCCTGAGTTTTTAAATGACAAAATTAATACTCAAGTATTAAATTCAACTGTGGTTGACCTATTTCATCTTTTAGATTACTTTCATTTTCGGTATTAGCCAATTGAGTTTTATCAAACTGTCATTAGCCAAAAAAGGAATCAGCTGCAATAATACATAAACCCAATTTAGAATTAAACTCCACTTTTAAAAAATTCCCTGATTCATCAAAAGTGCATTTTATTCACTTAAGGAAAGTATAACCGTAACTCAATCTTTGATTTAATAAAGAACATATTCAGCAAAAACTGATTACCTTATATGAAACTGAGAAATAATGTATCACAACTTTAAATCAGACAAGAACTTTTGGTGTGTTCTAAAAATTATATAAAAATAGTTTTAGTGATAAAATGCATTGGTCCCCTGGATTTCGTAAAGAAGATCTGGTAGGCTTAGAAATGGCAAAGAAAAAAAAAAAAAGTGCCTAATCACAGAGCTAAAGATTATTAAACAGGAAATATAACACAATTATAAAAACAAACCTCTCAAACTCATATTTGCTTTGATGAAATCACGGTAACTACAGAAAAAACCTCAAATTTGGAGTCAAAATATTAACCTCTAAGCACATTTTCCCCATGATGTTTTAAACACATGAAATTGAGACTAAATTCCTATGCAATGCTAGTCTTTCTAAAATTACTTTGGTTTTAAGACCAAATAGCCTTTCAAATTTATTCTATGAATAAGAGATAAGACATTATCAGAATGCAGCTCAGTCAGCATAAATGGTCACTATCTCTTACTGACTTAAATACTGTAAAAGTTATTCTGACCCTTGCATTGGGAAATTGATAGCACTATGAAGTCAATGCCTTGCCTCATAGCTAACTAGGATAGTTTGCCCCCCCAGGATAAGGTCACAGTGATAAAGAAAACTTCGAAAATTGTGTAAGTTCTGCAAAGAGTTTTAGCACTAGAAGTAAAAACCAGTTATTATAAGCTAGTTTCAACTTAATGTAAGAAGACCATAACCAGTTTATTTTAAACATTTAATCTGACCAAAAAGCATCTGTAAATGGAGAACCTAAATTCAGAATATGCTTTCGCTACCACTCTCCCAAATATTAAGAGTGTACTGCCTCTATTACATACCCATGTAAATTAGGCAGTTAAAATATCTGCACACAAAAGGAAAGACGGAATTAAAAGCTGCCTTCCTCAAAATGTAGTGAGACCTCAAAACCACACTAAATCTAGTCCTAGTTACAAAGACAGAAAACCCACCGAACAGCGACTCTTATATGACAAATGTAACTCTCTTGCACACCCGTTATCTACTCAAATTATTAACTACCTTTACCTTCCTAGAAAAAGGCCTATCATTTAACATTAATCATATTCTAACTTTAAACGTAATTCATTTCTTAAAAAAATAACACTGTCTTTGATCAGATAAAGAACAAAATGGCTTAGAGAATGCCACACAACTTTTCACAAGCAGCTAGACAAATTTTCCCTTTTAGAAAAATTAGTCTCTATGCTACAAATTTTAAATTAAAGTACTAGAAGCATCTCGAGTGCCACTCGATGTTTTTTAAAGTATACTTAGACGACACAACTAAAATGTAAAAACTTGATGTGAGACTATTCAAACATGACCATGATAACAATTTACCAATTAATGCCACTTCATTTCTTTAGTGGTTTAAGCACATTCTGGTAAGAGAAAGGCATTTTCAGAATGTAATACCAAATGACATACCACAAAACCTCTTCCAAAAAAACAAAATAGAAAAAGTCTGGGTTACCAGATAAATAAACTTTTTGAATTAAAACACTACAGGTTTGAACAAGCAAGGGCTTTAAGCAATTCAACTTGTCTCTATTAGAAAGACACAGAAGTGGCACTTACTGGTATAGTACAATCCCATTTTGAAGGCATGTAATGTTCCAAATACGTGAAAGAACAATAATAGTATACAAAACACAATTGCATAAATTATGTTCCTCACTACTATATGAGGTCATTTTTAGACTCAAAATAAGAGTTTTATAAGTGTTAGTTTTAAGATCCTGAAATTTATAGAACAGTACATTCGAAGTCTGAATCAAAGAAACTCTTTAGTGGTTCAGAATCCTCTGAGAATGTACTAACCAGGAGTAAATCACTTTCTTTAAAAATAAGAAATGCTTCGTATAACTCAGCGATACAGCTCCTTTATCCTTAAGATGATCTTCAGCACAGCAGAGTTACCTAAAGTTAAGACCAGCAATCATCTTTAAAAAAAAGTTTGTATTAATAAAAAATAAAGGTAGACTACACAACATTTTGTAACTGTCCTGGGAAAGAAGAGTTCATAGTGCACAGAAAGGACCCACGTGGCTGTTTCCTGGGTCCCAAGAAATCCTGGGAAGTTTTAAATTGACCTTATTACACTGTTGCAAAAGGAAGCAATGTCCTTCTATTCCCTCTCAGTGAGGTAGAACAACTGACCTCCCATATTAGAACCCAGGGGCAGATCTGAAGAAGAGCAGAGTTCAGGCAAAGCCGCAGAATTACATTTTGATGCCTTCCTGTTGACTGAGTTGTGACAAAGTTTTCTTAATCCGCAAAGCTGTAAGCCTAGCTGCTCCGTTGGCATACCAACATTCTCTCATAATTTTAGCCATTACTCTCAAGGCCTATAAGAAAATACAAAATAATAATAATAATAATTAATGCATGCACCACTTTCCATTCATCTGGATAAGAATGTTTACCTGAAAGTTTTCTTTATAAATGACACATATACAAGTTTTCTGTTTGTTTGTTTGAGCATTATCTGTAATACCACACGACTAGAAGTAACCTAAGCTCCCAGCAATAAAGTACTGGTGTCCACAGCTGGAAAGCTGACAGACGCGGTGAAGTCCTCAGCAGACCTGAAAAAGCCAAATCCTAAACCAGAGCTGTGCAAGGCAAAGACGGAACGTGACTCACGCTGAAACAGCCCCTTAAATTGAGGAATGAACTGTGTCAGTACCTCTAGAGTGAAGTGTAGGGGAAAAATGGAAGCATCAGCCAAAGAGCTGGAACCCGGACGCCTGCCCCTCCCCTCCCCCAGCAATAGGCTGGACGTTTGTATCTGAGAGGGTAAAACAGAAACTTCTGACTTGGGGAATATCAGGCATTTGGGAAAAGTATATAAAATGAGAAGCTGACACAAACAGAAAAAAAGCAACTTGGAGAAAACAGAAGCTGTACACAGAGAAAAAATATCATTAACATTCTCAAAGAGATCAAAGAAAATATGGTAATGGATTTATCATTGATAGCTTTTTGTTTCTTGCTTGACATTGAAAAAACTTTACAGAAGTGGGAGACTAACCTGACAAAAAATTTTTTTTAAAAGCTGATAAACCTCTCAGAAAGTGGAGGGAAAAAAAAGCAAAGAAATGGGTAACAGGGTGGAAAACATAAGCAAACTGGAAGGAGGTCTAACACTGATAATCAGAGTTGGAAAAAGAGAGGAAAGTGAAAGAGAACAAATCAAAGAAATATTTCAGAAACATTTCCTAGAAGTGAACATGTTTCCAGATTAAAAAGTACAAAGTGCCCATCACAGACATATATTCATTCAACAAATATTTATTGAGTGCCTACCATGTACCAGATTCTACCTAGGTGCTGGGGACACAGCAGTGGACAGACAGACAAAAATCCCTGCTCTCATAAAGCTTATATTCTAGAGCAGCGGTCCCCAACCTTGTTGGCACCAGGGACCGGTTTCACGGAAGACAGTTTTTCCACAGATGGGGTGAGGGGACGGGAGGTGCTCAAGCAGTCATGTGAACAAAGCTTTGCTTGTTTGCCCACTGTCGCTCACCTCCTGCTGTGCGGCCGGTTCCTAACAGGCCCCGGACTGCTAGGGGTCCGTGGCCTGGGGGTTGGGGACCCCTGTTCCAGAGGACTAAAACAGAAAATTAATGAGAAAGCAAACCACGTGGACTGTCAGTGGTAAGCACTAAGGAGAAACATCATGTAGGGGAGGTAGAAAGTGCTAGGCAAGGATGGTATTTCAAACAAATGGAGAGGTAATGTCTCACTGACAAGGTAACATCTGAGCAGAGACCTGAAGGAGGTGAGGAATTAGCAAACCAAGAAACAGGAAGACGAGACGTGAGATCCAGGAAGGACTCACTACAAAAAGGGTAAAGGGAATCCCAGGATGAAAGGTGGGGGACATCCCAAGATGAAAGCTGTACAGCAGGCTAGAGATCAACCAGTCTAGACTAGAAAGGGTCAGAAGGGTCTGCAGGGCACTTCTTTAGTCAGTTTCATATTCTTTTTTTAAAAATGTGTTTCGACTATTGAGATTTATAAAACCCTAGAGACGTGAAAAAATGAATTAGTGATAAGTACATAGAAAACTAACAAAATGGAGAAAAAACAAAAAAGACAGTGATTGCATTAGCTCAGAATAATATGATAGTAACTGCAAGTTGCATGTATGCTCTTAATGTTAACTGCTTTTACATTTAAAAAGCCATCTATCTGTTCAAGAATAATCTGCTCTATTTATTGAGTGAATGTATAAATACTCAAGTTTGGACTCTGCAGTATTAAGATCAAATTGTTTAAAGACAAAAATCTAGCCCAATTTCATTTGTTAAACATGCCAATTCTTTGCACACACACAATGTATTGTATCTGGGCCCAAGTACGTGATTTTGTAGGAGGTAGCTAACGAGCTCTATTGCTGTCAAAGGTTCTACTGAGTCCTACATTGTTTTTATTTTTTTATCCTCTCCCAAGGACATTTTTTCATTGCTTCCAGAGAGACAGAAAAGGAGAGAGAGAGAAAAACATCGAACTGAGACGGAAGCATTGACTGGTTGCCTCAGGCACACGCCTGGACCAAAGAACTGGACACACTACCAGCCCAAGGACTGTATACGCCCAGGCTGGGGCAGGAGGGGGCGGGGACCAAACCTGCAACCTAAGTATGTGCCCTGATTGGGAATCGAACCCTCAGCCTTTTGGTTGCAGGACTGTGCTCCAACCACTGCGCCACACTGGCCAGGGCTGAGTCCTACATTATTTTAAGATGTAAAATCAACTATGCAGTGGCTAGCTTTTTATTCCCCCTAAAGTACAAAACTTTAAATCTGGAGGGAAATGCTGTACCTCATCGACATTATAATTGACTAACAGCTGGCAATTAAAGACAGACTACATAAAATTGGACGAATTCTTTAAATTCCCAACTATAAAAACATTTCTAAAACTTTTGTAAGAGCTGGGGTCGAGAAACTCAGACACTGCTGGGAAGCATTTTCCCCAAATTCCTAGTGAATGATCATATGGGCAAGCAGATGAGTAAGATATAAAATCATCTGAAACATCTTCATAATCATCTTATTCAAGCTCCTCATTTTACAGAGAGTCCTATCAGAGAACTGAAGTGATTTGCCCAAACATCGCCCTGAAATACTATCCAGGTTTGGGTAGAATACAGGTCTCTCAGTTCCCGTTAGCACTCATCCCACTATTTGGGGCGCCCCGATGGAAGGGAAGAAGCATTCATTTAAAGCGTGGGTGCTTTGGGTACTCGCACCCACACACTGTTCTGATGGCCACTGCTGGTACCCCACAGCCCTCTCAATGTGCTTAAACGTGCACATAAGAATTTTTTTTTCTTTTTTTTTCCTCATTGGTTTAATTGCCATGAAAAAGAAAAGGGAACTCTTGTGACTTATTCTTAAAGAAAAGTAGCAAACTTCCTTTTTCTAAGCAGAAGCAGTTTAGAAAACTGCATAGTATCTAAAAGAAATACTCACTTCACAGCTCTGCCATCTGTTTGGAATATTTGGCCTCAACTTCTGTTCACAAACAACCTTTCTCATTTCTTCAACTGATGGATCGGAGGGTACGAGATCATAGTAAGGCAGCTGGTAATCTTCATGAATTCCTACAGTCGTTAAAAAAAAGAAGAAGAAAAAAGAAAGCCTATTTTAAAGAATTTACTCAGATAATGCCAGCCCGCCCACTGTTTGACCAGACAGGAAAGAAATACTTAAGCATCTTATTACAGGGCCCCATTACTAAATGAGGGAAGCTGAACAGGGCTCACAGCTTGTCTATCTCATCCACATCTGTATCAACAACCTACCTCCTTGAGCTGGCACTGGGCCCACACCGTGAAAGTAAATATTACTGTGGGATCACAAAGCCTATTTTAATGGTGGTGAACCAGGAGCCGGGAGGACTAGATTGACATTTTCCCCTAGAACTCTAACCTGCAAGAAATGAGCTGTTATTCTGTGAGTGCACAGCCTCTCACTTGGTACGGGGATACCCCTCTATCACTGAGCCAGCCCGAGGTGCAAACGCCTTCCTCTGCTTTTCTCTGTCAATAGCCTGTCCTCTTTGCTACAATGTAGAGACATACTCTACCCCTTACAGCCTCAAAAGCCTGAGACCCTAGTCTCAGCCAAGCATGGGTCCCCAAGAATAAGAGCCTTTCTCAAGGAAACATCCAAAGTGTTCAATCTAAAACTAAATTTAAAAGTTTAAACAAACTTACTTTAAAAAGTAATGTAATGGCTGTGTGACTGTACCATACTCTGTGTATCTAATTTCCAAGGCGGGGGAAACAGCCACAGTCTCGGGGTGGGCAATCAGTTTGACTCGGGTCCATGCTAGAAACAGCTTCCTGGGTGGCCACCGAAGCAGTCACCCATTCTAAATAACTGTATTTCAAGACAATAAAGGGTTAGTTTCTGATGCTTTCCAAGATTCAATGGAAACAGAAAAAGAATACACTAGGATAAAGCTGTGCACTAGGGCAGAGCGTGTTGCCTGTTTCCTCACTACAGGTTTCAGCTCCTTTATTTTCTTTGGCGACCATCATTTCAGACTGCTAATGTGTGTAATTTTATTCAATAAAAGGGAAGGCAATTCTGTTTAAAACTCTGTTCGTGATAAACTGTTGAGGGAAGGGGGAGAAATTTACCACCAATGGAACATCTTCGGGCTATTTCCCAGAATACTAAGCCCATTGCATAGATGTCGGCGCGCTTGAAGGATTCAAAGTGTTTCATATTTATGGAATCATCTAGAACTTCAGGGGCCATGTACCTAAAAAAGAAGCCAGCATTTTATTTTATTGAATGGTGGCCATATGACTATTGAACTTTTACCCCTGAGAATTAAAAATAAAAAAATCAATATTAAAACTTTCGTCCTCTTTCAGCATGGTTCTGTTTTGTTTTTTTTAAATGACTTACACTTCCTATAGAAATTTTCCCAAAGTACATAAAGTACAAAGTGAAAAATCATTCCATGTGCTTTCAGACATCTCTCTGTTCATACAGATACTTTACATAACTGGGATCAAAATAATGTCAGCTAAATCCTAATTGCTATCTGCCTTATGATCTTAGTTTCTCTTGAAAGCCACAGGTAACAATTCTGTTAACAAATTTCCTAACGTCTGTAACCTCCTTTGTCATGTACTCTGCAGGGACTATATATTTCTAGAAGTCTCCTCACTAAAATAGGATGGAAGATAGGACGGGGACAAATTTCAGGGCATAACAGGTTAAAATGAATGCCAGTCCTATTGATGCCACATCGTGGAGTCCTAAAGTTTTAAAAACCCTACTAAGGTTACAGATCAAGACCTACAAAGGCCTGCAGGGGTCGGGGGTGGGAGGGGAACCCTGTAGCAACCTCTGTCCTGGAACTCAGAGTTGAGAGTTCTGAGAGTCCCTGTTGAATCCAGAAATCCTGAATACAACTTAGGTAGAATAAGCTTGGCTCTATCCAAGGCCAAAGCAGTGGTTTGAAAATATGTTGTGGCAACATACTGTGATACAGAGCAAGCTTGTGTTCACAGGTTCAAATCTCAGCTCTTCAGCTTACCATCCATCCATAAGAGAGGTTGGCCACATTACAAAACCTCCACAAGGTGCATTCCTCATCTGTGAGTTGAGTAATGACACCTACCTAGTTAGATTCTTTTGAGGACTTGTGGATTCAACAAATATTAACTGAGGACCTACTATGTATTAGACACTGTGATGGATGCCAGGAATACAGACTGCTTTCTAGCAGCCTAAAATCCAATGGAATATACAAATGAATGGACAGTTAAACCATAATGTGTAAAGTATTTCAAAGGTCCAAGTGCAGGGTGCTATGAGAGCTCTTGGCAAAAATACCTAACAGTCCAGAAAAGCTTTCCTATGAGAGAAAAAGGGGCATAAAAGTTAGGGAAACAGCAGGGCAAAGTAGGCTTTAGGATACAGCACAAGCCAAAGTTATAAGGAAGAAAGGCAGGCATATTTTCAGGAACTGAAAATAGTTAGGATACGTACCATATGGCATTTGAGCTGGCCATTAAATGAGATAATATACAAAAAGAATCATTAAAATGATTGGCACACAGTAGGTACCCTATGAACATTAGCTCTGACTGCTATCACAACTAACACAATGAATGATGACATCTTCTGGAAGGACCACCTTTCACCAGCAGGCATATTTTAAGTCAGGTAACCTTGGTTTCAGAGCAGGCAGAACCTTAAGATCTTCTACCTGTGGCCAATGTCATAAAAGTTTGATTTTCAGAGGAGATATATATGTACAGATGAGAAGGAAAAGGAAAAGAAATTACTTGCAGAAGATATTAAATACTATTTGTTCACGTGTACCTTTTTGTTCCCACTCTGTGGTTTGGAGCGATATCAATTGTATCTGTGGCTGAATCATGCCGTACCGCCAGTCCCAAGTCTGCAATACAGCAGGTTCCATTCTTTTTTACCAAGATGTTTTTTGATTTCAAATCTCTGTGAGCAATGGCTGGTTTTCCTAAAAACAAACAAATAAACAAACATAATTGCTTAAAGGGTAATACCAATCACAATTCTTACTTTTAATTCAAAAGTCTCTTCTCCTGTCCCGGTGTCAAAGTGCTGCGGCCCCCATCACCCACAATACCTGGGCCATTACTTAATGGCCTCAAGGGAATCAGGTAGTAAGTGGGTAATCGCTACGGCACAGGGGTATTTTGGTATCTGATATCCTACACGGCACAAAGATCATAGCATAAAAATTTCATAACTAAAACTGAGTATTTAATCTTTCAATTATAAAAGGTTCTCATGCAGTCTCCTTATCTCTGAGTCAAATATAATTTTGTTGGCTAGCGAGATAACATTTATACAGCATGTTGATGTTTACAAAGCATTTTCACATTTCATTTGATACTACACATAAAAAATACATTCTCTTGAACTTGAATTCTAAAATCAAGATCCTCAAAAATCACAAGTAGGAAACTGAACTCACGAAATTATCAGTGTTGTTACAGTGACTACAGGGTCTCTAAACAAATTCCCGGATTCCTAACTTCATCTGAGATTTTCAACAGAAAGGTAACATCTCCGATTAGGTTGACTTCTTGCAAAAATTTTCTGAACAGACACTAGATCCATGGGAATTTAGAGCTTAAAAAACAGGACTGCTTCAAGTTACCTTGGGTACCAACAATCTCCATATGAAGATGGGCAAGCCCACTTGCTGTGGACAGAGCGAGTTTTATCATTCCTTCCACAGTAACTGTGTATCTGTTCAAATAATCAAAAAGGGATCCATGCTCGTGATAATCTGACACCAACCAGAGCTGAGTCCATGTACCATTGTCTGCAAAGTACAATAACAATATTTCAAATGGGTTGTAGAACACTGCAATTTATTTGTTCAAAAATTTTCATTTTACTCTCCATCCCAAATCCCACAACTGCAATATGATGGTACTTTAAGTTTGTACATATTTCCTTCATATTTTCTTGTATTTTCGGTTTGTCTTACACTTTTATGTATGTATGCTTTAGGTTCTCAGAGTTATAAGCCCCCTATTCTTGAGATAAGGCTGGAAAACTAATCCCATTTAAGAGACAAGGAATCATAGTTCAAAGATGGTAATCTTGAGTCTACACAGACAGCTGGCTGAGCTAGAAAACTCTTTAGTGCCTAGAAAAATCCCTGGTTCAGGTTAGGTGCTCGAGAGTTGTTTTTGGAAGGACAGAGGGAAACAATGAAGGAGGGAGGCAGGGCAACAGGAAGTACCAGGACCCTCGTGTGGCCACACTGGGAGTTGAGTAGTATGGAACCAAACTCAAAGTGAGATTAAATGAAAAAAACGCAAGCTCTAATGACAGACTCTAGATATAATTCACAAAGAAGCCAGACCCCAAGGTTTCCAGCTTAGAGAAACATAAAAATAGTGGCATCACTGACACATGGGGAATCTGATTCAGGAGCTGAAATGTCAGGAGGAGAAAAAGCTGGGACTGACACCAGTTTTACACACATAAGGTGATTTTGATCCTCAAAAACTGGGAATGTATGTGCCAAAAGTTCACTTGTAAGCTGATACGTGAATTTGCAATGTGTTTTCCCATGAGGATCAAGGTAAAGGTTCTGGCCAGGCTGGTCTACAAAAGCCTATTTAACCTAGAAGTAGCTGGAAATATAAGAAAAACCATATGTTTCATGAAATTGTGAGAAAAGGAAAGTATTATAATACTAGGAGGCAACGCAATTCAGTAACAGGTAGCAACCTGAAGTCATTTTGACCTGAGCTGAAATCCAGGGGTTCTAACTGACTGAGTGACCTCAGACAAGTTTCTTAACCAATGAGCCTCTGTATCCTTTTACACAACAAGGATACCTTACTCTGCAAGACCATTAAGAAGATTTTAAAAATAGGATAACAGATTTTTTTTAAAGCACGTAGAGGAAAATGCATGGAACATTAGGACTTAAAATGCACTGCTTCTTTCCTCATTAGTTATAAAACAAAAGAAAAAACCCAAACTGACATACAACTTCTATATTTTAAAGGCTGTTATCTGAAGGAAAGCACCTCATCAGAAGGGATGATGGAGGGTGTTTTCAGAAGATTCTGGAGGGGGTTTCTGAGTCCTTTCAAAAGGATTTAGAGATTCATGATACTAGTTATTTACAAACTTGTTCTTCATACGCTGATTCTGTTCAAACCTTTTCTTTTCCTTATACAGATGCATCACCAGCTTTATCTACCTGCTTATTAACTATGATAGAATTTTGAAAGGCTCACAAATACAAAAAAAGATTAAACAGGAACACAGATGGATGGAAGGAAGACTTCTATGAGGTAACTGACAAGAAAGGCAGAAGGAAGAAGGCTATGTAAGAGGCTGTGCATATGTGAAGGGCTATCTGGAGAGAATTAACTAAGTCAGGAGGATGAAGATACAGGAGAAGGGAATGGGGGAGAGGAGCTAGGGAAGAGCCAACAAAGCGAGCTAGTTCCCACGGTGACCACCAGATGACAGCACCGCCTTGGCTGCTGCTTGAGCAAATGCAAAGAGAAAGCTCATGGCACAGGAGCGGGAGCGATGGTGCCAGTGTGTTTGCAACTTGGAACAAGCACAAAATATGCTGGGCTTGGGTGAAGTTTGAGCCTCAAAGTGCAGATTTGAGAGTCACCACTACAATAGAGACTGAAGCCAGGAATGTGAGTGAGTTCTTTAAAGGAGCAATTACTACTTGTAGAATTAGATCTTTCACAGAAATCAGTAAGAAGAGTTTCAGAACACAAAGACAGCTATTAAGAATAAAATCTAGAGTCGCGGAACATAATAAAAGTAGTTTTACAAATTGGAGAAGCTAAATGGTGTCAAAGACAAAAAAAAAAAGAAAACTAAGGACTTGGTTAGACTATGATCACTGCTTTTGTTTGTTTTGTTTTTAAATTAAGTAACATTGAACTGGTAGCAGCCACTGATAATCACTGCCTACATCCATCACTGACTCTAAGTCACAAAAAAGAGATAATGAAACATAATATGTCTCCTGACGTGATACAACAGAAAATACGCAATAGATGGGAAATATTTTCAGGAAACCAATAAAATGTAATCAGATTCAGTCTCTAATTCTAAGTACCAGTTTTCAGATAATACAAGGAGCAAGCTTGGAGATAATATAGGCCTTCAATTAGCAAAATCCAGAATGTGATAAGCCCTACAGAACAAACAATCCAGTTTCTTCAACAATAAACTGCAACAAGAAACAGCCTAGAGATTTTAAGAGACTTAAGATAAATACCAACCAATGAAACGTGTGGACTTTGGATCCTAAAGTGAATAACCAATTGTTAAAAAAGAAAAATAGAAGACAACTGCAGATATTTGAAAGTGAATAGGTATTTGATGACATTTAAAAAATAACAGTGGTAGTAAGGTTGTTTCATGAAAAGATCCTTCATAATCTTAAGATACAAAATTGGTAATGTTTATGGATAAAAATATATGTTATCTAGGAATGGCTTCAAATAATTTCGTTAGGGGCAGTGTAGCTAAAATCAGAGGTCATGTATGATTGGCAGTGAGCTAATAATTATTGAAGGTGAGTGACAGAAGTTCATTATATTATTCTTTTCTATATATTGAAATTTTTCTCTAAATAAAAGTTAGAAAAATAAACAATAAATCCTTATTGTAAATAAATTTGAAAATACAGAGAAGTGAAAAGAAAAATTATAAAATCATTCACAGTTACCGAGATTAAACACTATTAACAGTTTGAAGCAATAAATAACTATTGAAGAAAATGGGAAGGGGCAGAAGGAAAAAGATGGTTCTGACCAATCTCAGAAAGATAATGATAGCATTTTTTAAAAAACAGGAAACTAGGAAACATGTGATTCAGGGTGGGGATGAGAGAGCTAACCTGTAACATAAGTCTCTGACAGAAGCTATAAAAGCAGGAACTGTGGCAAAAGGTAGTAACTGAAGCCAAGAAGGTGGGTGAAGTACAGTGTGACGTCACTGCTCATTCTGACCCTCCACTGACATGGCTTCCTTGCTTCCTCAGCATCTGATCTGACCCTGGGCCTTAAGCACCTGCTGGACCCCAAGTCCCTGAGCAACAAGCAAGGACATGTCAAGATGGTTTTGGAGAAACCATGTCTCTATTTAACTGAGGTTACTTAAAAGATTAACCTATTTAGCCCCTGGCAACTTAAAACACAGAATACACTGAGAAATTATTTTTACTGTCCCTATAAACAAGGTTATTAGCATATATCAGAATGCCCTAATGGTTAGGAAGAGAGTAAATGGAAACAGATATCTGGGCTTTATCCTACTTCAAAATTTTGAGTAACCTGAGTTTATCATTTTTCCTGTATTATGACTGTACTTAATAACTAACTGTCCAGAAACAAAATAACAAAAGCACGTAGCTTTTTAAACAAATTGCTCTTTATATTTTATAGAATAATTAGAGATTTACGAACATGTTGTTAAGAGTCAAGAAAATTTTTAAGAAGTTCCTAGTTCTACAAGTTTATAATGTATTCCATTTGATCTAATAGGTCTAACATATATGACACACATCTATTTTTCTCATTACATTTGACAATGTTTCGTAGCCATATCTATAAAAAGGCTTAATTAAGTAGATTTTGTTACACTCAAAGGAGAAGGAAATGTTACTGACCTTTATTGTCCGCTGCTATAAATCCCAAGATGTTTTCATGACGTAACATTACGGTTTGATAAATCTCTGCCTCACGGAACCATGAACGTTCTTCTCTAGAGGAGAATATTTTAACAGCAACTTCTTCTCCTCTCCACTTTCCTCGCCAAACTTCTCCAAATCGACCTTTGCCAATGCTTTCTTGTAACACAATAGTTCTCGCAATTGTTCTCTGAACAAGCAATGGTAAACCTGAGGATAAAAATAAATAGTGTTCAATACGAAAAATCATCAAGTTTGGTTTCTAACACCATGACAGAAAAGGAGAGCTTAACTCTTTTAAGCTCTACTTTTAGGGAACTTACAATCTCGATGCGATAAAGACCACATTTGTTAAAAAAAAAAAAAAAAGTAATTCATGATTAAAAGACAAATAATAAATACAATAAAGAATCTAGAAACTCCTGCAGAGAGGGTCAAGGTAGGTTTTGTAAAGTAAGCTGAAGTTAGAAGGGCTTTTACAGAGGGACAGAACCAAAGGGGAATAGGAGGTAAGGTATTCAGGTAGGCGGAACATGCAAGGCAAAGTAGAAGGGAACGACTGACACACACTTAGGGAACCGACTGACACACACTTAGGGAACCGACTGACACACACTTAGGGAACCAGCTTCCGTACACAGAAAGAGACGCAGGTAGCGAAGGAGCGGAAGGGAAGGCGCGCTGTTACCAGGCTATGACAAGCACTAGATGTCGAGCTCAACATGACCAATGGCAGCTGTGGGGTAAAAGAACTGTTAAAGGTTTCTGAAGAGAGGCCAGGTATGGGGGGAAATAATTTAAAAGCCTGACTTTAGAAAGAGGGATCTGGTAACAGTTGTAACTGCGGGAGGAGAAAAGTGCCGAATATAAGACACACAGAAGTAAATGCTGGCCTAATTTTTAACAAACCAGCAAAAATTATTGCAGAAACCATTTCGAGATAGTCAATTTACCTGCTAGGAACTGGCTGCCTAGGCAACACAAGTATCTTAAACAACAGTGTCTTGTAATTTACTTTGGTAATGGGACCTGGCCTTTTTTTTTTTTTAAACCAACTGAACTTGCAATACTCTGAAACACCTAATTTGAAATATTGCCACACGTACTTCATTACGGAAAAGAATTTACTACCTATAACATTTAAGTAATAACATATTTGGGACTACTCCAATTCACTTAAAAATCATATCCCCCAAGGACTAAGGAACTGTCATCAAAAATTGTACTGACACTGACAATTAAAATACCAGTATATATCATGTACACCAGAATTTATACAATCTATTACATACAAATTTGTGTCAGTTATAACTTATATTCAGAGTTGCCTGCTAGATCAAATTAACCCAATGATAGTAAATGAAGTCTTCTGCTCTCTTGGTTCCCTGATGTCAATTGCTTATAAATCCAAATGTCCAATCTTTAAAGCTATAGGAAGTTTTTCTCTTTTCCCTATAAGTTTCTCAAATGGGTCCTTTCCTCTCCTTGCTCTATCTATCCTTCCTGCCTCTTACAAAGTAGTGAGCAGTCTAAACAATTGTTTTTATGTTTATATTTACATGCTAGCTAAAAACAGATCTGTGAAAAATCCTTTTTTAAATCAAGGAGCTCACCTGTATTATGAAATATCAACTCCTAATTATGCTTTATGGTAGATACCACTTTACTAAGTTTTCTTAAAGCCTTTGAACAGGGCCACACCATGTACTTAAAGATGTAAAGTATACTTACCAGTCTATTTCAGGAGGTTAATCTGGAAGTTGGAAAACCAAGGAATAATAAAGAAAGGGGAATGGTGAACAGGAAGTCTGAAAATGCCTGACAATTCAGGACTCATGTAAACGGTATGTTCAAGAAAGGCTAATGGGACAAGGAAAGTTTTGTCTTTCGGCCCCATCACCCCTGGATTCTAGATGCAAATATAAAATTAAAAACCACAGCTAGATTCATCACATTATTTATGTTTGGTTACTATAACCTACACAAATACCTGAACATTTTAAAAAGTAATGATTTCCTTCTAAAGACAAAAATAAACAGGCGGACACTTTAGACCTCTATATTCCCTACCTTACTCTTCTGTACCTTTAAAACTGCTTGTGAGAAACTCAAACAGGGAAAAATAGCTTCACATTAGTGAACAGAAATAACACCTGACTAGCATGCACACATCATGAGACCATGAACATGAACAAGACACCGGGAACACTGGTACGAGGCTCACTTCTCTCAAACACTAGCACACATGCGCATGCTCACACACACGTTATGATCCAATGACAGCTTCAAATGGGGACGGGCATGGCCTGCGAGTCAAGCTAATGCAACAGGGATTAGGTCGGCTTTAACGTTAGAGCTGCCGAATCCAGCTCTTCACTGTCTTCCCTCCAGCTCCCAAGTGAAAGGCAGTCTTTGTGACAGGCAGGGCCTTTCCTCAGTGATGGTCACAGCACTAAGTAATAAACATGCAAATTCATAACATCAAATGTCTAGTTTCACCGTTTCCTCAAGAAGTGAAAGAATGAAAAAAGGGTATTGTGTATAGACATTTTATTTTCTCACAAGCATGACTCCTGTGCATGAGGTGGCATTAAGATTTTATAATGAATAGAAAGGAAAGAAATGGCATTTTCTGCTATCATTCAACAGATGAAAGCTTCTGTCTGGATAAATCGGGAGGCCATTCAGCACACAACGAACTATTACAGGGAAAGGATGCCTTAAACTAAGCTTTTCTGTACAATGCAGCAAATGGATATTGTATGTCGGATTTTTCTTCCAAATATCTTTTCAATCAGTCATTTGGACATACTTTTACCATTTACCACATGCTTTCGCACGAACATCTTTGTCTCACTTGAACCTCGCAACGATCCAGTTACTTTTGTTTTAAAGATAAAAAAATAGCTCAGGCGTGAGGCATCATCCCTCTGCCCCAAACCACAAAGCTGCAAATGATGGAGACAGGTTTTGCTGGGTCAGGCACAGAGTGGGGCGAGGAGCTTTCAGCTAGAGCTCTGGCCTCTTAAGGCCCTAAAAGTATAGGTAAAATGGAAAAAAGAGTAATTCCATCCTTCACTTCATATCTTTGTCTTTAAGGTAAATAAAATGTATTCTTATTGGAAAACCAGCGGCCCCTCAGACGGCGATCCCTTCCGGCCCTTTAGGCAGGCCTGTTCGCCTGGGGGCCGACGCGTCACTGTGCCAAGTGGCGTGGCTGCTTTGATTTTCCCGGGTGTCAGTCTGGCAGCAGAGCGGGTCCAAGGGAACGATTCCACATGATCTGTAAGCAACCTTGATTTCCTGTGACTTCTGGTCCTTGCTTATGATAGTATTTTGGTCCAGAATTACTTTTAGAATGGGCCAGATCTTCTTTGGGAACTTTGTGCACTAACTCAGAATCAATGGAGAAGCCCAGGGAAGCCCTAAAACAACCTCCACTCCTCTATCGCTCCTGCCCAAAGACTGTCACATCTTCAGGGCCTCAGTCCGTCTCAATCCAAAGCCTCGCTGCCCCCTTCTTCACAATGGTCTCAGGGGTCCCCAGAGACTGCCCTGTGAGACCTGGGCTCCAGTGCACGCTGACGTGTGTCCTAGAAGTCATCGCCAGAACTCACTTACTGAATGCATATAAACATATACAAACACACATACATACATACATACATACACACATACAGCCAAATTCTACAGAAGACTTCAGGTCATGAAATCGGTTTTTTAAACTTAAATAAATGAACAGATATGCATATACATCAATATATATTAATTTCCTTAAAATAAATAGGCATTTATCATTACATGAATTTTATTATCGGATGTGATTTTGTGCTTCAAAGTCATATTCTTCCCCCAGTCACAATTTCTTCTTTAATATTCCTTTAAATATTAAAATTAGTGAAATTTTCTAATCTTCATTTCATCCATAAATGTAGCCCTTATTTGAAGTTGATTTATACTTTTCAAAGGCTAGAGATAGTATATCTCATTTAAAAGTCCTAACAAGCCACTTTAAATAGTATTACAAATAGTATCTGTTTCTATTTCTAATGTGGAAACAGAAGCCCAGAGAGGACACAGTTTAACCAAGGTCCAAGAGCCAATCAACGACAGGGCTTGCACTAGAGTCCAGATCTCTGGATTCCTTCGGGTGTCACTTTACAGTGCTGTAGAGGATAGGGGTCTTCCTCTTTTAGTATCTTTCCAAAGCAAGAAAAAGTAAAAAATTAATCCCCTTCAGTTTAAACATAAAGCATTGCTATGTCAAAATCAGCTTCAGGGGATAATGTGGCAATTTGCCAGTCTATTTCTGATTCCACAAAAATCACCAGACCTGAGAAAAGCAAACATCACAGGGGCCGTGGATTCAAAAAGCTATATTAAATAACAAACTGATTATACATTTTTTCCTGAAGTGAGAAAATGACTAAAAATTCATAACTTTAATAAAAAACTAGGCCTGAGGTAAAGAAACCAATGTCGTATGTTAACAAAGTAAACAACCTTCACAATTTGAAACACATTTTCTGTCCTGCCTGCCTTCAAAGACAAAAATTAAGCTGTTACACAATACTAATAGAATGGGTAGCAGCACAGCCTCACCGACATGAGAATAATTCTCCTTATTCTTCCTACCTCATGGAGTCATGAGGTGAGAATGCTTTGAAATTTACAGACATGAAACTGACACACTGACTCA
Source organism: Mormoops blainvillei (assembly GCA_004026545.1). Taxonomy (NCBI): domain Eukaryota; kingdom Metazoa; phylum Chordata; class Mammalia; order Chiroptera; family Mormoopidae; genus Mormoops; species Mormoops blainvillei. Next base: position 34,544 of record PVJD01009213.1, on the reverse strand, counting down.
TTCAGTAAAAATTCTAATCTGTCCATACTAAACCAGCCTCAGTCAGATACAGACCAAGCTTAAGGACTTTTATTAGGCTGAAAGCTGGAATAGTAGTATTCACACTATCGTTTTAACACACTAAGCCAAGTGACTTAACCAACTAAATAATAGTTAATTTCTAAAAAATTTCTTAGGAAAAAGGAAAAACAATTACATTACCTGATCCAGACCCCGATGTTGTCATATCATAAATTAAATCTTTTAACGTAGTGCCCTCTGAAATAAAAGGGCGATCTAATGAAGGGTCCTCTTCATTTGGCACTCGATGGTGAATGGCAGAGCGGTTGTGGCAGATATAGACCATCAACATGAGTGAGATGCAGACGAAGCAGACTGGCCCAGCAATGACAGCCGCCAGTTCAACAGGACCAAGGCCTGGGGAGGGCTTTCCTGAAAAAGGGCAAGTGAAGACACATCAACAACAACAAACACACCGCAGGTGACACCCACATTTCCCGTCGTTGGCCACCACTTCTATTAGTCATGGAGCCTCCTTCCAGCAGCTCGCAGGGCTAGAAACCAGAGCAAGTGAATCATTCAGTTTCCCCCCACGGGCCCTCCTTTGATGATCACTGACTCAGTCAACAACCACTTATTCTTTCTGCACTTTTCAGCCATCTAAATAAATAACAAGGCCAGCTACCACCAATATTTTAGGACCTCCCTATTTATCGCTCTCAGGTCACTAATAAAAGAACCAATAATCTGGAACAACTCCTATTAATGGCTTAAGTCTTATTCTTTTTTTAAGTAGTTCTGACTTGTGTTCTTATTCCAAGGCCAGTATATATATGCTCATAGCAGGGGGGAAAATGTGGAAATATGGAAGAGCGAAAGTTTAAAAAAATTATATATAGCCTCACCACCCCGAAACAATTCACATTTTAGCGTATGTATGTAAATATCTCCATCAATTTTGTTCAGGCAAAATATATTCTTTGTTCTTTTATAACAGAGTTTGCACGTGTATACTTTCTAGTCTATTTTAATCATTTTGGCTATTAATTCAAGAGCATTTATTTTCTATAATCCCTTTTAATAGTTACTGTTTTACATTGTTTCAGGAAGACATTAATTACAATTATTTTGGCATTCATCCTGAGCCTTGTTGGTTTGCCGCACGCCACCATTTCTTTAATAGCACATCTTCCCCATTCTTGACATCTTATTTGAATTGATTTCTTATCACAGAGAATTCTAATTCCAGTAATTTCTTTCAGGAAGAGTACATGGGTCCTTATACACTGAATATTTAATTATGTCAAGATGCCTGTTGCCCTTATATATGAAAAATCTTTGCTTGTCTAAAGAATTTTGAGTAACAATCATTATATAATGTTCCACTGCCTTCTGGTTTTTTAAAAAAGCAGAAAATCTGAACTTTTTTCCCTTTTATAGTGAATCACTGTTCATTTGTGTTAAATGTATATATATATATATTTTTTTTAATCCTTACTTGAGGATATTTTCATTGATCTTAGAGAGAAGGAAAGTGAGAGAGAAAGCAAGAAACATCGACGTGGGAGAAGACATCAATCAGCTGCCTCCTATATGCACCCTGACCAGGGATCGAATCCCCAACCTAGATACGTGTCCTGACTGGGAATCAAACCTGCAACCTTTTGGTGTAGGGGATGACACTCCAACCAACTGAGCCACCTGGCCAAGGCTTTTTCTTTATTCTTAAAATTGGTATATTTTTCATCATATGTATTTGAGTATTTTTAAAATTAATTTTGCATGGTGCTCTTATCTCTTCTGTCTGCTCTTATGACATTTTTCTGGAATTTTTACACTAAGCTTAAGGGATCACCTAGATCTGTCCTCTATACCTCTTAATTTGCTTATCAACTGTCTTTTTCTCTGAATTCTAGTACAACTTCTCAAGTTTGCCTTGCTTTAAGCTTGTCTCACACTGACTATATAATTACAATATCTAGTCTACTATTCATTTTCAATATTGTATTTAAAAAGATAATTTATCAATCGAGCTTTTCATGTGAAAGCAATCTTGAACAACTGTGAGATGTTCTCATCGTGTAGTGAACTACCGAAAACAGACCTTGGTCTGTCTGAAAGTTCTTCCCCATCATGTGGTGAGTCTATTTAAAAGAGTGACATCTACCCTGGTTTATCCAGTTCTGTTTACTTCTTTTAAACCACTGAAGCTTTTCATTTGGTAATCTTTTTGCTGTTTGCATGTCAGGGACCAGAGAATGAGGAGTTTATGTATTTTAGCATTAGAAACAGTGAGTCCTTCACAAGGTTTTGTGAGTTTCCATTCAAACATTTCAAGTCCAAACAATGGAATGGGCAATTCTGGAATTACCATTTTGTCATACTAGAACTGCAGGAGCTTACCAAAAAAGCCAGAAAAGTTAGTCTGACAGAGCGTGGCCACAGGGAGATTCCCTATCATGCTGCAGACACAGTCTGACTTGGCTGTTATCACACGCACGCACGCAGGGGGCGGGTGGGTGGGGTTAGGGGGGGCCCACTGCCTCCCTCCTCTAACTCTAGGGCGGGCCCTTTTGCTCTGAGCTATAGCAGTGCTTCCAACTTCAATTAGCATGAGGCCTGGACCAAGTCGGGGTGGAACATACGTGAGCCCCGTGGTCTGCGCCTCTGGGCACTAAGAATAGCTGCCTTCTGAAAGAGGACTCAAGGGAGTTTGTCCCTGAAGCCTAACCCTAGCCCCTCAGCTTATGGTACTGGTGGGTTTTGTAAGAGGTCCTTTCACTTCTTTTCATATAGTTGGTTAACTTTTCACTAGCCTGACATCATCTGCTCTACAAACTGCAAAGTTCCTCACAAGTGTAGGCATGCAGGTAGCACTATTCCATTAATCCTGTTAGCATTAATACATGTCCCCCTATGTTTATACTTCTTTGATTATTACAGTAGAAATTTAGAATTTGAGCAAAGTGACAAGAGTTAAATAATGCGCTCAGACTGACATCTTAAACCAGACCCTTAAAATTAATCTAATCCTAAGGGTTTACCCTTGAAATTCCTGGCTTTGCTACAGTGAAGGACCAAAAGCCTAGATATCGTATACAATAATTTAAACATAAAGATCATAAGGCAAGGTGAAATTACAAAATGGATGCATCTGGACTATTTAGCGCTGCTTTCGATTCCCACCCATTACCGACTGCTTTAAAAGGCTACAACATTAAACAAGGAAGAAGAAATTTACCTTGAGGACAAAGTATGACATTCTGAGGATATACTGCTGTAGTGGGCTTTATAAGAATTCTCTCTGAAGAGGCCACCATTTCAGGTACAACAGACCTCAGAGAAAGTCTACCATGGAATCGCCTCAAAGAACACACACCCGGCAGTCAGGACCTTGGCCTCTTACTAATTCTACAACTGTGGACAAGTTTCTTCTTGCCTCTAAATGGAACAAGCTGGGGTAGACAATTTCTAAGTTCCCTTCCAGTTCTAAAGTCAAAGCCAGAGTCTAATAGCTTTCCTTGTAGTATCAAGAAAACATCGTATACAAAAACTTACCAACAGTTGGGAGTTCTATTTTATTGCAGTGGTCCTGATTGCAGCAGTATGGTGTAGTTACAGACCCAGTTTTTGTAGATGGTGCACATACAAATGGCCTGTCTCGAGGAATTAAGTCGATTTCAGCTATACACATGCTATTGTGTATAATCCTGTCTGTGGTCTCTGTGACAGAGACAAAGCAGAGCCCATCTGTGACACAAGTAAAATTGTCTTTTGTGCAAAGGTGGCAGAAACACTGTAATGCTGGAAAAATAGAACAAGACTTTATTAGTAAAAATCCTCAAGGTTAACACTTTGAAATTATCCCATATTCCCTATAAGACGTTCCTGATCCTCTTATAGCAATTTCTTTGCACTGTTCAAAAAACAAAACTCTTCGTTACTCTTAGAAATTCCAAATCCTGCTGAGAAGCACACATAGGTTGGAGCCAAAGATGATGAAATTTGGACCCAGGTTTTTCCTAAAACTTTTTTGCTTCCAAGTATAAAAAATTTGTTGCATGCAACTTCATTAAAGTAAAGGCAAGCATTTGCCCTCCCTTTGAAACAAAGTACCTTTTAACTTTTAATGGGTACACTTATTCTGATTAGCCCAAAACCATTCACTCATATACGCCCCCATTGGGAAGCAATGTGTGAAAATACTACAACCTTCCACTAAAGGCTGGAAATGTCATGTGGGAGGATTTATGGTAACGGAGTACTGGAAACAGGTTTGTATTAAGCCACTCTTTTTTCTTGTACGAACCCTGAGAAAGACATTTATCCTCCAGCCAAGACTAGGGGGCTCTTTCTGTAAGCCAAGGAGACTGTACAAACAGCAACGCACACATGCTCTAACAGCGCCAGCAACCTGGCTACAGAAATGGCTGCAGAAACATCAGCTCCATACCCACTGTATCTATTTGATCTTTAAGGCTCAACTCAAAGAGTGACCCCTTTAGGGGAGGGGAGTCTCCCCCTAATTATCACCAACACCTTTCCGTACACGCACAAACATGCTTTCCACCATGCTCTCCAAAACACACAATGCTTACAAGAATTACTACTTTTGGTTTTTTCTCCCCTATGAAACGCTATACTCCTTGAGGGCAGGGACCCATATGAATCATTTCTGTAATTTAGCATTAAATCTGGTATACAGCGGCATTCAAAAATACTCCTTGCATGAACAACAGAATAGGCACTTATATTTTACTATAATCTCATGACACTGCAAAGCACATTTCTTAAGACCAATCAAGCTTTCCAATTACTTGTTGGCAAGAAAAAAGGAAGAGTCCAGATGTATGGAATGGCCATCTATGATGAGACCAAGGAAGTCTACTGTATCTAGAAAGAGTACCTAGGCAGACAGGAAGACCGGGGTAAAGCTAATTTGCTATGTAGGAAAGGGTTAACTCAACAGGCCTGATGCACATTCCAGAGAAAGGCTAGTCTTCATTCAGGGCTGGCCCTTGGCCAGTTCCTACGAAATGAGCTCTGAACTCTTGAAATATTCTCCCTGATAACAATGCTGCAAGCCTGCATGACTGGGGCCCAACAAAAACACTGGGTGCTAAGGCGATGGGGAGGTGCCCTGGTTGGCAAGGGCTGTCATAGGGCTGCTGAGTTATGGGGCGCGCCTGTGCTACCGCACTGGGAGAGCACGGAAGCTTGCGGTTTCTCCTGGACCTAACCCCATGTACCTGTACCTTTTGATGATTTTAATACGAATCTTTCCACTAAACAAACCACTAGCATAACAGCTTTTCTTAATCCTATGAATCCTTCTAGCAAATCATCAAGCCTGAGGGTGCTCTTGTAGACCCCCACCCAGCTCACTTGCTAAATCCAAATTTAGGAATGTCAGGGTCTCCTCACGCAGCTGCTTCTTGGTTGCTGGCTTAATTAGCACACTTGTCTATTATCTTTACAGATCAGAAAAGCTGTACCTTAATTATTATTTTTAAATGTGTTCTTTCTTCAAAGACAGCTCAGCTATTTGAATTATCTCTTCCCCAAAATGAAGAGAACTCAATAAAAGTATAAGAGACACTACCATAATCTGACATTGAAAGACTGTTAACATACAGTAGTTATTCATGGTAAGTTTGGGTGTTGATTATAGGTTCCTTGGGTATAATTTCCTAAGGAGGGATTCTAAACCAGGAATCCATGGACTGGCTTCAAAAGGACGTGAATTCCAGAAAACTGTAGGCCAAATGTTGTGTGTATTTGCATTTTCTTTCTTTTTTTCTTTTTTTAAAAGATTTTATTTATTAGAGAGAGGAAAAGGGAGGGAGAAAGGGAGGGAAAAAAACATTGATGTGAGACAGAAACATTGATCAGCTACTACTAGCACGCCCCCCTACAGGGGACCAAACCCCAATCTAGGCATCTACCCTGACTGGGAACAGGACCAGCAGCTCCTCCCCCTCCCTTTGTGGGGGAACAACACCCAACCAATGGAGCCACACAGGCCAGGGCTGTGCTTGCATTTTCAAGGAGGTTTATAGCTTTCAACAGAACTACAAAGGGGTCTGTCACCTACAAGAGATTAAAACCACCACCACGGGAGACTGTCACCATTCTCTCCTGATTCCCCTTTACTCATAAGTAGTCATTCAACCAAGGTTTTCTAAGCATTAGCTTTTTTATCAGTGACTCTACCAAAAGCTTTGTGTACAAAGACTAGTAATTCAGGCTCACAGGCCTTGAAGAGTTCCAAAGACTAGTGAAGGAGAACATTACAATATAATGTGAGAACTGCTATACATAAAAATTCTGCCATGAATACTCTCCTAGTTCTAAGATCTTTACAGCTCCCTTACAGTACATGAAGTAATACTTAAACATTTGGTTTAACAATTAAAAATTTTACTTTTGGGTTCCAACTCACCACTCATATTACAAATGCTGTCTAGGGCCACAGGTGTCTCACCATTCTGATAATCATGTCTTTCATGACCTTGCTCTTAACACATACTATCTCTCTGCCTAGTTTAAACCCACCCCCTCATCCTCTTAGACCCGGTTTGAACAAGATCTTTTCCATGATGTGCTTGCTCTAAGCCCCTTTCCTACCCTTAAGATATCTGGGCAGCTCCTTTCAATAAGTTCCCACAGCCCTCTTAGCATACCTTTAGGATAGCACAAATCGAATTATTTATACTTTGTTGTTAAAAGTGTCTCTCATTACCTTAAGAAAGGCCAAGTTATTTTTTGTTTGTTTTCTCATCTTTGAATCCTGGATTCTTAGATAGTGATCAGAAAAATATTCGTTCAAGCAGTGGTTCACAAACAGAAGGTCACAAATACGTCAAGACAAAAATGGGAATCTAAGAATTGTGTACAAAATTTTTTTAACATTTAAAAGATTATCTAAAATGAATGATAAACACTCTGGGTCATCGGTAACTGCTACCCAAAGAGGTACTGCCGGCAGGCTTTCTCTGCTGCTGCTTCAGTTGTGTGAAGATCTCTTTCAGGCCAAATATCCTCACCGCACGCTGCACAAGCAAAGGTTTAATAGCAATTGTATTTGAAAGAGTGAAAAATCAGAGCATATGGCAAATACAGGCATGGTATATTCAAAAGCCAACAGCTAACAGCCAATACCATATATATGCTACAAACATTACATGGGTCCTATCTTTGCAGCACAATTTGCAAAAGTTCATTAGCAGTAAATGTGGTTGTAAGTATGAAATGACATTTTTCCATTCTCACTTCAGCATTAATTGGTTTAGAGAACCATTTAATAAAGATTTCAGTAATGTCATAACGTTAACCTCATCTTCAAGACAGTAGACAGCTCATTAAAATTGGTATTTGAGGAATGCTTGCTGGCAAGTGTTTTGCTTAGGTACAGGGTCTGATTATCCTAAACTTACAAACACAGCCTTGAAGTCATAGATACCGCCTTGCACAACATAACTTACGAGAATTGCAGTTTTTAGTGCCACTTAAGCTAAAATACAAAAACAGATTTCAAATAGAACCAGACCTAAGGCTATTTTTAAAAATTATACTTTGGTGATCATGCCATTACAGTTATCCTAATTTTCCCCCCCTTTGCCCCCCTTTCACCCAGCAGTCCCCACTCCCTCAGGCATTCCCCAACCTTTTGGCGGGGAACAACACCCAACCAATGGAGCCACACAGGCCAGGGCTGTGCTTGCATTTTCAAGGAGGTTTATAGCTTTCAACAGAACTACAAAGGGGTCTGTCACCTACAAGAGATTAAAACCACCACCACGGGAGACTGTCACCATTCTCTCCTGATTCCCCTTTACTCATAAGTAGTCATTCAACCAAGGTTTCCATGGACATTGTTCATGTCCATGGGTCATGTGTGTCAGTTCTTTGGCTACTCTATTTCCTATACTGTACTTTATATCTCCGTGGCTATTGTTAACTACATATTTGTACTTCTAAAACCCATCACTTCTTCACCCACTCCCCCGAACTCCCTCCCATTTGGCAACCTTCCAGTAACTAACTTCTTTTCTCTTGCTTTTAAGAGTCTCTCTTTATCTTTAACCTTTGGCCTTTTAATAATGATGTATCTTGGAGTGTACCTCTTTGCATCCATCATAATTGGGACTCTCTGAGCTTCCTGGACTTGCATGTCTATTTCCTTTACCAAATCAGGGAAGTTTTTTTTCACTGTTTTTTCAGATAGATGTCCAACTTCTTGCTCTTTCTCTTCTTCTGGCATTCCTATGTGGCAAATGCTGGACCTCTTAAAGTTGTCCCAGAGGCTGTATACTACCCTCATTTTTTTGGATTCTTTTTTCTTGTTTTGCATGGTGGTTTTTCGCTCCCTTATCTTACAAATCATTAATTTCTCGGCTTTATCCACTTTACTGTTATTTCCCTGTAAACTGTTCTTTATTTCAATTAGTGTAGCCTTCATTTCTGACTGGGCTTTTTTTATGCTGCCGAGGTCCTCACTAAGTTTCTTAAGCATCCTTATAACCAGTGTTTTGAATTCTGCATCTGATAGACTGCTTATCTCCATTTTGGTTAGCTCTTTTTCTGGAGTTTTGATCTGTTCTTTTATTTGAGTCATGTTTTTTGTCTCATTTTGGCAGCCTCCCTATGTTTGTTGCTATGTATTAGGTAGAACTACTTTGACTCCATGTCTTGGTAGTGTGGTCTAATGTAGCAGGTGTCCTATAGGGTCCAGTGGCACAGCCTCCCCTATCACCCAAGCTGGGTACTCAAGGTGCACGCTTTGTGTGGGCTGAGTATATTGTCCTCCTGTAGTTGAGCCTTGGTTGCTGTTGGCAGATCAATGGGAGGGATTTACCCAGGCCGGTCAGCTGCGAGAACTGGTTGTGACCACTGACCACCAATCTCCACCCTCTGTGAAGGATCAGCTGTGCAGGGGCAAGGTGGTGGTGCTCTGACTTGGTCTGTAGCTATCCACTGGGTGCACTGGCCCTGGAGTTTCCTGGGTAGTACAGGCCAAGGTCAGCCCCCACCTGTTTCGCCTGGGGCCGTCCTGCCTGAGCCGTAAAGCAGTCTGAAGTAGCTGCTACTCTTGCTGAGCTTGGAGATTCCCAGGTGAAGCCAAGCTGCGACTCTAATCTGGCTGCTGCTAGGGCTCAATGAAGCCAGCTGATGCTTGCTTGATAGGATTTAGGAGCCAAGACCAGCCATTCTCATGGAAAAGCAGCTTGTGTGGGACTGTAAATTGGGTGGGACCATAAATTGGGTGGGATAGGACCTGTGTGGATCTCCAAGGTGGCTCACACAGTGTTAGCCAAGTTGATGGAGTCTCAGATATGGCACCATCCTACCAGCTCCATGGGGGAAGAGCTCAGCAAAGGGACAATGGCCTTTGCTCGCCTTGATGCCAGATACTTCAGTCTCTCCCTGTATACCACTGGTGCTCTTCAAGCTGCCACCCCAGTGCTGGAGCTAAGAGGGAGCAAGTCTGAGTAGGTGAGTCCATGTGTGGGTTCCCCAAGAGGAAGGGCTTAGGGCTCCAGCAGCCTCCTCCAGCGACTCAACCCCCGCTGGTTTTAGCAGCCAGAAGTTGTGGGGACTTATCTCCCTGGCTGGGGTCCTGGTTTGGGTCTGGGACTCCTCACTCCCAAGATATCCCTTCCGATTTTTTATCCACGTGAGTGTGGGGGCAGCCCTTTCTTTGTCCAGCCCCTCCTACCAGTCTGGGCAGATGTGGTTTCTTCAATTCCGCAGTTGTCAGACTTCCATTCAACTCGATTTCTGACGTTCCTGAGTGACAGCAGTTCTACATTTCAGTTGTAATTCTGATGTGGTTGTGTGAAAATGCGAGCCATGTCTGCCTACGTCGCCATCTTGACCAGAAGCCTCTAAGGCTATTTTTTCTGACTGTGAAACCAAAACGTCATCTGTGATACTGAATAATTGTATTAATCTGAATTTTGTTGGTTTTGTACTTGTCTTTGCACTTAATTTGCAGACTTGATTTATAGTTATAAATAAGTGAAAAACATAAAGCTTTTACATCTAGTTTCATGTCCATACAATTTAAGTTACATTATGATACACTCCATACTATTTCCCTCAAAGGGGTGGATGATATTATGGCAAATTTGAGAAAGTCAGTGCTAAAGGGCTTTTCATAAGTCTTTCAATAAGAACAGATCACTATGAACGTCATACAACACAAACTTAACCAGAAAGGTGAGACGTGATGTAGCTGTTGCAACCTATGTATGTGCACACTTTGCTTTTCAAGATAGGTTATTATTCGTTTACTCATCACTTTAATTTGCACTGATACCTCTCCTGCAACTAAAATTTAACTTAAACTTGATTCCTATTAAAACGTCTTCACAAGATTTCATTATGATTCATCACTGCAATGAAAAGCCACTGTGTTCACAGAATTATCAATCTTATGCTAAGAAACAAAATTACCAGAAGTAAACATTTCTAAAGATTGCAGAATAAATTACAGAATTCTCAAAGAAGATGTTGGTGTGAAGTTAAGGACTATCAGAAACCAAACATCAAGCTGTCAAAGGAAGTGACGACAGTAAAAGGAGACAACAGGACCCGTAAGGTTACTATCTTCACTGTATTATAGTATCGCAGCAATAAATAATAAACTCCAAGTTGAGATTTTGGCTCTTGGTCCTAACTATGAAGGAAATTTCCACCACTGCCTCATTTCAATGTGTCTGGAGGTCACACATCCAAACACTATTCCTTCTACCTAACATCAGGGCTACCAAGGGCTGACTCAAAAGCCCATATACGTGGCTGGAGAAATGGAGAGTAGACAGCCTGTGGACAGTATCTTGAATAGACATTTCCATGAGCCTTGATGCTTAAATAAAAATTAGTGCCAAAAACCTCGTCTTCCCAGGCCTACTGTAACAGGGCCTACACAACCCGCCCCTGTTTTTATGAATACACTTCAATATTCTTTTCCTTTTTCAGCTCTTGTTATTTGGTCTCTCTGTCCTTCCATCACCCATCTTCCCCTCAGCAAGCCCTTGACTGAAACATCTCGTTGAAATTCACTAGTGATGCCCTTCTGTTCAATTCAGTGCTGTAATTTTTTTTAGAATCTGTGACACACTGACACACCTTTCCTTATTAGTTTACATGACACTCCTCTTCCCTAACTTCCACCACACTCAGTTCTTGGCTACATGTCAGATCTATTAATACATCTCTAAACTTCCTGGCCTTGCACTTGTGCTCCAAACTCCTACTTTTAACTGCCTTCCAGGAAACACTCTGCGTGGCTTGCCTTTTACTGCAAAACCAACATTTTCAAAATCAAATACAGCATTATTTCTTTAATAGCGTTATCTATAATTTAAGGTTAAAAAAAAAAAAAAAACAAGCCCCTGAAAGGACTCCTAAGTTCCTTCTTGCTGAGACTGCAAAGCCATTAAAAAGAGGGGAATGAAGATTTCTCTGACCAGGGACTAACTTCCAGTCTTTTCACCAATCCACCTTTGCTGGTGATGACCCTTCTTTCTCTTACCATGCCTATTACAGCACAATTATACTTGACTATACAGTAAGAGTGTTTCCAAATCTTATAAAAATGCACCAACAGGCAGGTAAACGGCCTAACATGCACCATGCCGTACGGTCTGTTTGGCTACAGTTAAAAGCAGATCACACCACTGTTGGCACAGGCAAAGGCAAAAGTTGTAAGTTATAACAAATCATTTCAGGTCCTAATGTCAACACTTGGTACCATCTAGTCACGTCCTCCACCCCAGCTCTGAGTGATCTCCCTTCCCCTCTTCTCTCCACTCCCAGCACCAGGCCCCATCTCAAAGGCGCCTGTCCTCTCTTCTCTTCTCCCTCTTCTACCTCTGGGAAAAGTACGTGTAGGTATGAAAAGAAGGGAAAAGAAGGTTCCCTTCTTTTTAAGAAATATCTTTGTAAACAAGGCTAAAACCCTGACCACTAACTCCAGCCAACTGCCCTGGGTTTTGTTCCTCGAAGGACTCAGTGGTTCTTTTCAACTCCACCCCCTTGGATGACCCTGCAGCAGCAAGGTCAAAGGGAGCTTGTCAAAATACCATACGATGTGAAAGCAAACTCTCTAGTAGTCTAGATAACATCTCACTCCCAAATTTAGAGCTTCAAACAAAAATCTGATTTATCAGACATTTCTCCAGATAAATTTTACTTATTTCTGCTCCCTTTAAAACACTTAAGAAGAATCACTTATAATTCAACACACACCTTCATCTTGGAAGAACAGGGGACACTCCTAAATTCTCAATCACTTGTTTTTCCACAATCCCTCCATTTTCTAGTCTCTTAAGCTCTATGGCAGGGATGTCCAACCTTTTGGTGTCTCTGGGCCATACTGGAAGAACTGTCTTGGGCCACACACTAAATGCATTGTGACACATATCACAAAAAAATCTCATAATGTTTTAAGTAAATGTACGATTTTGTGTTGGGCTGCATTCAAAGCCATCCTGAGCTGCACGTGGCCCGCAGGCCATGGGTGGGACACCCCTGTCCTATGGAAATAGCCGATATAGTGTTAACTGTTTCCACGGCCAAATACACTAAGAGTGGGCTGCCTAAATGACAAGATGAGATTTAACAGGGGCAATTAATACAAAGGCCTTCATTTAGGTTCAGCACCAAATAAACTGCACAAGTACAGGATAAAGATTTGCATAGCAGATTTGGGGAAATCTGTTTAACAACAGATTTTTTAAAAAGTCAACAGTATTTACTGTTAATCGTAGCCATGGTGATGGGGAAACAGTGAGAACTGGGCACAAAAATCCCACAAATGTCCAATATAATAAGTAATCAGTAAGTGTTACTTGACTATCAATCTGCCATGTAAAAATGATTCATAGATTCAAAGAATTAATTCAACAAAGTTTGATCTGAAAGGTCCCTTAGCTGTGGGGACAAGCACTGAGTCAATTATCTTAACCCTATACTAAATCAAACCATGAGAACAGGGTGTGGTAAATTTTACTTCATAAAAAATCATTTCCTAACTACAGTTCCTCCCTACAATAGAACTGACTGCCTCAGAAGGTTATCACTTCTCTGTAGAGGCTTAATGACCAACAGTTCATGAGGCAGGTAAGGGTCTCCTGCACTAAATGAAAGTTTGGTCTAAAACTCTACAATCCTTTAATAGTAGAATTCTATTATTTTACAAGTTACATCAAATATTAAACCAGCCATGTTTTCACTTTTTGACAGATTCAACTTAACATCTTTGAGGTACAACAATTACAGCAAAGCACCTCATTTTCTAATTATTCGTTTCTCTATTTCCTCCATGAAACTGTGAACTTCGGGTCAGAGACTGGGTTACGCTTTATGCATTTCTGTGTCCCTAGGCACTAGCCCTGGCCCGCAGGAGACCCAGCAATGTGTGTCTTAAACAAACGTCCGAGAAATATCTCTTTAGCATGTGAGTGGCTGCCATCACCAGGGTCCTCAATAAAAGGGCCAAGCAAGCGCGCGTTTTCCTTTTACCCTTTACTATTTTCGTTTGTAAAGTCCTCTCGATCTAAATTCACGCTTAGGTAGCCCTCAAGCGCATTTGATATAAAATCCCACGGTCCAGAATAACCTAGCTCCATATAAACAGAGGACAACCCAACACTTGCAAAATTACAAATGAACATACCCTCTGATCCAGAAGGCATGTAGCCTATAGACATACTTGCATATGGATAAAGTGGCTTACATATCTGGTTATTCATTTCCTAATGGTTTATCCTAGACTGTTTCTAATCTTTCCTATGCATCTAATCTATCAATAGAACTGACAGAATAACATGATGTACCACTATAAAATGCAAGACCATCCAGCTACCAAAAAAGATGTTTTCTATGTACTAATATAGACTTAGCCCTGAGATGTATTTAATTGAAATGCATAGTGCAGAACAGTGTATTTGATATATTAACATTTGTGTTAAGAAAGGGAGGGAGGGAGAGAGGAAGGCAAGGAAGGGAAGAAGGAAGGAAGGAAGGAAGAAAGGAAGGAAGGAAGGGAGGGAGGGAGAGAGGGAAAATGCATACACATACTGGCTTGTACATAGTACAAAGTATTTCCTGGAAGGATATTTAATTTTTTAAAAAAGGGGGGGTGGTGGAAACAGTGACTTCCAAGGAAGGTAACTGGGTACCCAAAGGATAGGGGTAGGAGACTTCTCACTATACATTCATTCATACCTTTTGAATTTTGAAAAACAGTGTGTTGTATCTATTCAAACTCATAAAAAAATTTTAAGTGCCTCTTTATGTTCATTCCGTTGTCCCTATACTGTCTTCAAAAGTCCAACTCAGGATTTTTACCATACAGAATACAGCCACTTCATGCTGATTTTAAAAATGTTCTTTCTGGAAAATAATTTACCAAGTTATAGTGAGAGCCTTTAGAACACCTGTATCTTTCAATCCATTAATTCTACTTATTAGAATTTTGTCTAAGAAAACAATAGGAGATGAGATAAAAAAAATACATGCACACAGATATTCACTACAGTATTTTATGGTTGAAAAACAACCTATATGAACGACCACAGAGCAATGACCAAGTTAAAACAATCATAAATCGAATACTAGAGCCATGAAAGTGATATTTCAGAAGGCTGTTTAAGAACAGGACAATGGTCATACTATGAAGGCTGTATATAATATGATTACAATTCCATTCCTAGCAAGTGATGTTTTTGTTCCACTTTGAGTTGAGGGGGGTACGTTAATATACAGAGCATATGTGTATACTGATTTAACCGAGCCTCTGAAAATAAATGGAGAAACTTTTATTTCTGACGGTGAATGCTAAAAAATCATTGAATTTCTTATTTTTCCCCAATCTAAACACATTTTTAGAGAGTTTCTTATTTGATTTTAAGTTGACTAATAGATATCACAAGAGTATGGTAACCATGGAATTCACAGACAAAGGCTTAAGTTCGAGTATTATCTGTCAGTCAGCTTCTAAGTAATCCTGAGGAAATTGCTCACCTTTTTTGAGTCTGTTTCCTAAATTTATAACAGTAGCAATCTCAGAAGGTTTGAGGGTTAAATAATATCAACAGAATACTTTGCGCAGTCCCTGGCATGTAACAAAAACACTCAAATATTCATTTATGTACTCATTTAACAAGTATTTATTTACCACCTACTATGTGCGAGTCTCTGTTCAGGAGCTGGACAGAGAATCAGGGTAAACCTCTAGGTTTAGCTCTGGGAGCTAAAGCTCTAAGAGGCAACGTGGGTGTGGAATAGAATGTAAACCGTGCGAACGAAGCAGTGATCACTCATGGTAGCTTTTCTCTTCCCCATTCACAGACACCCATTCAGAGATTTTTGGCAACATGACTGAACAGCGTTAGCCCATGAACTTCACTGTACTAGCATGAGAGGTACCTACAGGAAAGCAGACTTTCAGTTCCAGCCCAAATTAATAAAGTGTTGGTACACATCTAGTGTGTGTACATTTATATTTAATACCCCTAACTAATAAAGAATCATAACTCATTAATCATAAAATATTCATGTTGGAAGGAACCTAATAATTACCTGATCCTAACCCCTTATTTCATAGACGAGGAAACAGAAGTGCTCTAAGAGTTACATCAACATAATCTAGACTTATTCTAAAAGCACAGAATGAAAAGAGGACTACTAGATAATCTCTGGTGATCTCCCTCAGGTGAGAGAAGAAAAAGGACTGACCTCTTTCTCTTTGGGAAAGAAAAAGTGGCTACAGGTTTTGTGACTTGGCTGCATAGATACTGAGATCTACTGATGAACCTAAATGAAAGTGGCACATCATTCTGGCTAGAGGAATGAAATAGAAACTGTGGTAAGAAAAGGAAGTAGTAACCACCCACCAGCTGCCTTTGAATTAAGAGCAGAGGAGAGTTAACACCTGGGCCAGCAAACAGCAAAGAAATACCGGAGTCACAGCTGAAGAAATTAGCTGACGGCGCTGTGCAGTTAGTACTTTCAGTAGCAGAGAGCGAGGCCTGCACCTTTTACCAGAAAAGAACAGTGTACCATCTGTAGAGAGAAAGAATACACCTTCAGGAGGACAGAGGTGAGGAGGAGGAAATTCCTGCTCTCAAGCAGTTCACATCGCAATGCAGAAAACAAACATGCCAGTGATAAAGGGAAATGCAGACAAAATGCAGAGAAAGCACAGGAAAGAGAGACTTCTCTCAGAGATTAACCCTAAACTGAGGCTTAAGGAAGGCTAAAGAAAAATCGAAGTTCATCCCAGGAAAATGATATACAAAGATATTGTACACAGATTAAGGAATAAGAGAGTTAAGACAGTTTAGGAAAACATAAATAGATCTTATAATCACCTTGATGTGAGAAAAAGAAAGAAAAAGAAAACTGGCAAAACCCAACACCTACTCATGGTAAAATGAAAAAGCGATTATACCAAAATGTCATCGGATTTTCTTAAACCAGCAATAAATAGAAAACAAAAATATATCATTTACATAAGCATAAAAAAAAATCAAATTCCTAGGAATAAATCTAACAAGAAACGTTAAGACCTTCACAGAGAAAGTTTCAAAGCATTATTTAACACTGGTATTTCCTGCTCCACAGAAGCAACTGCATTTTCTACTTTTTGTACTTTCTACTCTTAATTGAGTCTCCTGGTGTTCAGCCGTATGTCATTGCCACCCCTCTGTAGAACAAAGAAAAAAATTACTACTGAGGTAAGAGGTCTTGTCCAGTGTTGAGTGAGGAGACAGTGAACTATAAATAGGATAACAATATAATTTATCATCCAAATCAAGACTCTTTGAGTGTCTTTAATAATTACATTGGGACAACAGGTGTGAAAAAGAAATTAGTGAATTTAGCCAAAAAAGGGATGATGTTGCCAGAGATCTCAGAGAGTTGGTGAACCACACATATAGTTACACAAGCTTTAATTTTCTTGCCTTCCCCAGTCAGAAATGTTCATTTTCCTTTTCAAACAGAATGTCAAAGCAAGCAGTTCAATTCTGGTTGCACTCACCTAGAGGAACATAGCTGAATGAAACCAAGCAAGGGTATTAAAAGCCCAGCCAAGACAGTGGGCCTCTATAGTATTTTATAATATGTATATTTTCATACTATTGTTACACAGTTTCTAACCATTGAATCCATGGTCTTCCCTTGGGGTACAGGTATGCAAGCATCTAAGTCTTATCTGAACTCCTTTCCAGGGAACGTTTACCCTCTAAGACTCAACTGTGTATATAGACACTGAAGCCTGGGATGCACTGCCGCCAACCTAACAAAGTTTTCAGACCTCAAAATCTAGATATCCAGAGACAGCATCAGGAATACGGGTTTCAAATTGCTTGTCGCATTGATGCTTGCATTCTAGTCACTGAAGAAGGCCTCTAGTTGGGGGAAGGGGGTGTTATTAAAAGATTAAGGTCTGCCCGGGCTTGATGTTACTTATCCTTCAGAAAATTGAAAATACAGCATAGAATTATGCAGTGTATGTACATGCAGTATGGAATTAGGACATCTATACACAAGTCAGTAACGGCTAGGCCCTAGCTATGGTTTAGAATGGTTCATAGGTGATTAAACCCATTTGCTCCATGACTTTTTTCCCAGGCCCAGGATCTCTAAGCTAAATTAGATGCAAACACCCAATCACACAGGGCAGCTATTTCCTTAGGGCATACCATCTGCTTGCAATGCACGGCTCATCCTGAGTCTCACGGTCCTTACCGAGAATCCCCTACATTTCCTCTTGGTTCCTAAAAGCCAGTTTATTAAAACTCCTCCCTCCTTCTCCTTTTCCCACCATAAGGAAAGGGAAGGCTGGACCTGACAAAACTTAAATGAGAAAGACTGGAAAGGCCCTAGCTATAAGAATATTCATATGGCCATTTTCTTTTAAAAAGGGGGCAAAATTAGATGGAAGAAGCAATTGCAATCTTGGGGGAAAGGCTATGTGAGAACAAAGACTCAAGCTTAGAAATGCATTAAAAATAAGGAAGAGAACAAAAGTAAAATTTATCATGGGAAAACAGAATGCAAAACAACAGACAAAAAGAAAACCAGAGCATTTGCTCCTAAGAACACGATCTACAGTGCTAATGGTGCTAACTGGCTTGTTTGTTGGCGGGCCAGGGAATTGCAAATCTGCAATGCCCAACTATCACTTCTCATTGTTTTTTAAAGGAGAGAGAAAAGAAAAAAAAAAAGTTAAAGCAGACCAGTGGTCCTCAATCCTTGGAGAATGTCAAGGAGGTCCTAGGACATGCACTCCCAAGGCTCCAGCTCCCACATCATTTTACTTCCTTTGGCTGTAGCAAGTACTGCTGGCTTAATTGTGTTTAGATCAGTAAGAAACACATCTGGGGTAAACAGGTTTTTTTCAATCCCCACATCCAGTATTTTATTATGAATGTTTCAAACATTCAGAAAACTGACAGAACTGTGAACACCTATATACCTACCAACCACCTAAATTCTGTTAACTGTTACTATTTTGCTACATTAACATTATTGTTATTTATCTACCTATGCATCCATCTGTTAGGGGTCTGATTTGACAGTATTCTCCCACAAATTTAGATGATTTTTTAAAAAAGTCATTCTCCCTAAAAGAGGCTTGGGTCAGAAAAGGATGCTAAGTGAAGTTCTGCAGTGAGAAGGAAGCCAGGTTCCTGATCAGTCATTAGGTGAATTACTATCCTGAGTATCCTGAAATACATCACTTCTGAGCCCCAACTTCCTCATCTGTAAAAGAAAATCAGATGAAATAATAATCATGATCCTCTTAGTTATAGTTTCTTCTAGTCTAAAAATTCTGTAATCCTATGAAAAACTATTTTTCTTAATAACTATCATATACTTTGTGTTTTCCATGTGCCAAAGTATGCCGCAAGTTTTATGTGCACGATCTCTTTTAATCGTCACAGGTCCCTTAAAATTTCTGAGACACCACATTCATGAAAACAATCAGCTGTTTTTAGTAGCATGTAGCTACTCCCCGGTGCGCTTCCTCTCTGCGTATTCAGTACCCGTCCCTAGCATCAGTTTTATGTTGCTTTGCTTTGGTGAAACTGGACGGAACAAGCGAACGGCAATTATCTTTCCTCATTGAGAAACATGAGCAAACTCTGGCCCCTGGTTTGTAATTTTTTCCAAATGTGGAATACGATAAAATAGTTACAACTACTTTAACTTGTTTATTTTGGTAAAATAATTACATATAATTATTGTTGAAGGAACTCTACAATACACAATCTTGGTGTTTTTATTTAAATCTGTTGCAGACTGAATAACAAAATTAAAAATGTCAGTTTTTCAAACGGAGAAAGTACTCAAATCAACAGCCATGTGCTAAACAAAAAGACTCAATTAGAGCACATTATGGTTCAATTTGGAAATGAATACATCAAGTAAAAAAAACAACCTCTCACGCATATATTGTGTGTGTGTTTGTACAGATGAAAAGCCACAGCTACTGCTTTTCTATCTCTACATCCCTCTTCAAATTTAACTATCTCCTTCATGGTCGGTGCGCCCGAATATGCGTGTTAGTCTTCATTTCTGGTAGAAAAAGCCATTCATTTGTTTTTGCTTTTTTCCATGGGAGCTATTTGTATTTCAATGCATATTTAAAGATCTTATATTGTAGAACTGTAACAGGATGCCTGCACAAGGTGTCCTAGAACTATAAATATACACTATTATGTAATCAGTGAGGTTCACACCTAGGAAATCTAGATGGAATGGTTATCCTGAAGCAAGTGAACAAAAATAAGGAGGTTCGGCCCTGTTGGTTAGACAAAGAAACATGGGAACAGGCCTATAGTAACTCAGTAACTGCAGAACAAGAAAGGAAAATGAATCCACACAAGTCATGGAGAGTGACAAACCTGAAGTCTTCGCTTTATTTTCCAACGCTCCTTACACAAAGACTTCTACGACGGACTCTGCTCAAGAGCAGGGAGAAACCTGATTTTCCCAATGGAATCAGTCTGTCTCTAACCAAAGACTGTCCTTCATGGCAACATATGTGGGTATCTTTTATATAAATATTGGGGTTACTATGCAAACTACCTATGACAGGGGCACTCCTTCTGAGTAAACAAAGTCAGAATTCCCAACATCCATTGCCCACACAGGAGGTAACTTTTCAAAGAGGAAGCCCAGGCAAAGACACTCTCTGGACCTTGCTGTCTTGTGCCTGTCTGCTGAAAGGTGCTGTTCACCTTTGGTTACAGTACCCAGATGACGACTGCCAGATGGAGGCAGGCCAAAAGATAAGGACAGGAGGAAAACGTCTTTGTAAGCCAGGTTGAACAGTTTCATGTTTCTCTCTATTCATTATCCTTTAGCTTTTAGCAAAGCTTGATTTAAATGTTCCAGTCTTACATCAGCTGTTCCCTTGGCACTAGGTTAAGACCAGCGTGTTCATACTTGGATCAGAGCCGTGGGGTGCCGAAGAAAAATGGTAGCAGCAGTACTAAACTGAACCCTCAATTCACGTTAAAGAGGAAGCCTGGGAAAACAAGAAATCAGGGCTGCCAGGTCCAGGAACCCCTTACCACCTGGAGATTGTCCCTGCATTGCAATCTTCCTGTCTGGGACTCCATATTATTAAGGAAGATGGCAGCCTCCTCCTGATTCTCAGTCACGGGCAATGAGATCCATGCAGACTATCAGGTTCCCTCATTACCCTCACTGTTAGAAAACTCTAGCTAACTATTGTGCTCAACTACTAAAGCTTTCTTCGGCCCAAAGTTATAGATAATTGTTCTCTTTCTTTTCCCCTTTTACTCATTGGTTCTTATCTTTCTGATCATTAGTTTTGATCTTAATGTTTTTATTTCAAGCTTCCTAAATCCTGTTTTGAAAAATGGCCAGAGTACAAAAGCCAGTTAATGAATAAATTTTCCCCATACAATAAGAAAATTACAAAACAGTGATCATCTCAAAGCCATAAATGCTAGGGAAGCTGAAAGTTTGTATGCCAGCTAAAACAGTCAGCAGGGAAGCTTGGATTACACCTCGCACTACAGAGATCAAGAGTAGAAACACAGCTTGGAGTGAATCAATTCCAACCTCCCACCTAACCCCAGAAATTCCTTCTACAACTTCTCAGACAGAAGGCAATCCAGCCTCTGCCTGAATACTTCTAGTGACAGGGGACAGTACCATATAATGCTCCACTTTATGACAGTTCCCACTGATAGAAAAGTCCTTCCTTAGTACTGCATGAAATCTGCCTCTCAGTCTACCAACTAACCATAGTTCATTATAAACAATGAATTTCCTCTTCCAAAAGACATTCCGTCGGTTATTTATATATATAATAACTCCCACTTATCAATTATCTACTGTTATCAGGCTACGTGCCAGGTACCTTATAAACACTACAATACGCTATCTTCACAACTATCATTTAAGTCAGGTGTTATCCTTCTTTGAAAAGTGAGTCTCAGGGAGATACACTGATTAGGATCTAATTCCAGACAAATATATGGGGGTTCCTATATCTATTCCCATAAACAAAGATTTTATGAAATTACTGGCAACCAAGTCACATGATTTGAATGCCCTCAACCAAGTCACATGATTTGAAAAAAAACAGATCAATCCAAAGAGAAAAATAAAGATGGTCTAGAAACAAAACTGTACCAGTGTTTGGTCCATGAAGAAAAACAACAGCATGAAAAGCATTTAACAAGAAAGCCATCAAGGAGCTCCAGGAGAAAGTAAAGGTGAGTTCTACGAAATCACCACCATGACCTGAAGCCAGCGGCGTAAATGCAGGCCAGGAACCGGAGCAGACTCCCAAGAAGTCAGTCATATTACTGCAGGGAAAGCAACACAGCATAAAGGCATGAATTTCAGTACACCCGGAAGATCACAAATAATTGACAATATACTTCTTTGGTATAGCGGGTGGGGGTTGGTGGCCACAGAAGCAAAGCATGAACTTGAAATCCAGGAGAGAAGAATATCACAGTGAACAGAGCAAGGTTCCCTACCTAAGCTAGGAGTTCGGGGTCAAAATAAATACTACTCCACTTAAGGTGACAAGGTACTGAAACCAAAAGAAAGGGAATGAGGTGAAAGGTGAATGATGATAATTTCTTTGCCTAAGGTTCTCTCCCATTTTCAATCATGTTCCAGTCTTTTATCTGTTTGATTTGAGGCTGTGTCTTCCTTTAAGAAATGCATTTATAATTAAAAAGTGCAAGACAAAATTTAACATCTTTAGATAATGTAAGAGAGCTGAAAAGGATCCTGGGTTAGAACCAATGTCCTCAAAATCTACAGTTATCTTCTAAGCATTAGTCAGTCACCTGGACCTAGGAACAAACAGACTTAAAAAGAGTCTTTTGTATTATTAAGTAAGTACATAATTAAGCTTTTGTACCATTATATAGCTGCCATGCAGGGCTGGTTATGAGAGTGAAATGAGACATGGCAGAAAGAATGCCTGGCACATTCTTATGATACAGGGGCTGGCAGAAGTAAGGATCGCCCGAGTGTGGTTGGTAGGGTACATGAATGTCCCGCACGAGATGGACAGCAATTTGAACATCTCACCTAAAATGTCATACAATGTGCTTGAGTGGGATATTGTTATGTTACAGAATTACATACTTATGATTTTGTAATAAAAAAAGGGCGTTATTTGTGCTGGAGCCTCTCTATTCCTTTCAGATTGATAAAATAGTGAAAGGACCACTGAACCTTCAAGAAATGTCAAAGGAATCTGTGGGTATACCCAGTAAGTCATATATTTTCTTTTTTTGGCAAGTCATAAATTCTTTTTAAGTTAGAAATCATTCTTTATAATGTGCAATGCTCTCAGATTGCCAAAATGAGAAAGCAGCTTTACAGAAGGCCAGATCTGATCTATAACATTGAACCCATAAAACCAATCAATTTTACTTCACTCACTAGTGTTTGAGAAAGTGTTTATCCAAGGCAAAAACCTACAAGTCAATCAGTCATAAGTTCATATCAAAAAAGGGTAACCATAAGAAACCTACCTGCATTATCTGGGCCAAAACCATACTGGATTTAATTCAGAGCAGAAGCAAATTTTAATGTTTATGGAGACTGCTTGGATTTGATATTGAGAAAAGTAAGTTAAGAAAGGCGTTAAATGTTATCCTAAGTATTTGAGTTACGCTGGGTCAAGATAGACCATAAATTTTGAGAAGATTCCAAAAGTTTTCTTGAGCCAGTTGTGTGGGTCAAAGCATGAAAATCCCTGAGAAATATGCCAGCATCTGCCCTCAATTCTAGAAGCAGGAAACAAAGATGTGACCCAATCACATGCTATCAAACCACAGTCCATCTGTTCTGAGAACGTGCATTATGTAAGCCACAACCAAGAAAGAACAGCAAAACACACGTGGTTCGTCAACATGTGCAGGGGGGCTCTGTGCTTTGAAGAGACACGTTCTTTCTTATATCAAAAAGGCAGTGGCATTTTCAAAACTCATTTCATTAGAGATGAACATACCTGATGCATCATAACGATTCAAGAATGGTGTCGAGTTCAGATAACTGTTTCAACTAGGCCTAGAGGAACTTTTCATAAAAGGTCCTCCACACAGGAACAAGACTTGTCTTCCTCTTGATTATTTTGATCATGTCAGGTCCCTATTTAATTTCAACAACAAAGTAGATCATCTGAAATTCTAAACCTAACCATGTACTGCAAGGCCTTTTAATTACATCCCATTTCGATATCTCTCAAAACTGTTTCACCATCTTCCAAAGTAAGATAAGCCTAGTTTTCTCAACCAATAAGCACTATACCAGATCCGTTTATCAGCAATATAAAAAAGATACTGACCTTCTCTTGAGGACTTTATAACTTTTAATCATTCCTCCCACCTTCCCACCTACAGAAGTCACTTTTCTGAGGTTCTTTGAAATCAAGATCACTTAGGTAAGTCACTCTGTGGTTGACAGACACAACATGAGCAGAGCAAGGAAGGTACAGAAAGTCACCAGGGCTGAAAGCCACTGGTATCTAGCAATGGTCCAAACTGGGAAAACAAGAACCTCGGCCCCAGGGTAATCTTTCTTCCCCTAGTGTATTTGCTGGTCATTCGGTTTAGATCCCTGACCTTCCATATCACTGGTCATGCAGTCTGGACCCTTGCTGACTTTTCCTCCCCTTGCCTGTTGCGAGCCAATCGGATTAGGCCCCCTTGGGGGGGGGGGGGATGATGCACAATGGGGCTGGAGAACAGCCCTTAAGCATTAAGCCCCCAGGATAGTAGGGTTTTGACCCACAACAAATGCATCTAGGCCTCAGTTGTGTTTCAGCTCCAGGCCCAGAAAAGCAGCAAAACCAGAAAGCAATGCCACTGCTGACAGCAGGACCAGCTACACTGACTAAAGATCCCTGCCCTAGTGCTGACCAATCACCGGAGACCAGGACCCTGAAAGGACACACCTGAAAAGCGGGTGAATATTCTATTGAGACCCTCTCTTAGGGCCTCTCCTGAAATCTCCGCCCTTAAAAGCCCCTAGGACAGAGCACCCAGGGGCGCTCCTTCTGCCTTCCCTCCCTCTTCTTTCCCCTAGGTGCGCTCCTTCACCCTTCTCTCACCCACGTAATTTGTTTCCTGATAACACTCCTTCTACAGCTCACTTCTTCTGCCTTAGTGACCTTCTAAATAAACTTTTTCTTGTAGTTGGAATCTTGGTCCTGAATCCTTTCTTAGCCAGAACTCAAGTACGGAGGTTGCTGAACCAAGATCTGGTCTGACTCCACCAATCTAACACCTGGTGCCGTTTTTTGCAGCCAACAACTGCATTAGCCCTATCCTTCCTCCCCTTCAAGTCCTTCCTATTTTAAAGTGCCATGGAGGGAGGGCACAAGATCTGGAATCAGAAAATCAAAGCTCCTATCTTGGTTCTGCCTCACCTTGAGATACTCACCTTACCCCTTTCAGTCACGTTTTCCATCTGTAAATTGAAGTGACTAATGACTTTCACCTTAGAATGCCTAGTCCAGATGGGCATCCCATATTATTCTCCCTCACTTATCCCACTTAGAATACCATTCTTATTTGTTCTCAATCACATATTACAGAAGTTTTAGAATTGCAAAATAAATAAATAAATAATAATAATAATGATGGTTAATACATCCAAATCACAGTACAGAATAAGGAACTAACTCCAAAGAGTAGCTTGCCAACCAGCTGATAAATGCTTTGGTTTCTGTACTGTAGACTAGGCCTGGAGACAGTTGGGGGGCACAGTTTGTAAAAAGAGCTTAACATTCAACAAATCCCCCTCTTTGCCCACCGGAATTCTAGCCACCCTTCAAAGTCAATTTAAGTCCTAAAGTGTCCAGGAAAAAACCTCCCCCAATCATTTCAGCCTATGTTAATCATTTCCCTCTTTGAGCACTGATGCCTGGGGGCGGGGGGGGGGGTGTTGGGGGAGGGGGGAGCGGGGTGGGGGGGTGATGCCAAAAATATTTAACAACTGACACCACAATGATACCAACCAATCAGAAAGGATGTCTGACCAATCAAAACACACATGGCCAATGGGTATTGCTGGTTGAACATCAGACCTACCATTACCAATACCAAACAGCAACCACAAGCCCCAACGCAACTTTCTCGTCTGACCTTCATGATCTCATGAATTAGGAAAAATAGTTATCATCCCATTTTCTGCATAACTAGAGGTGAAGTTGGTAATAATAACCAAATCTAATAACCAACTGCTTCTTTCACCATATCATATGACTTGTCCTGAATATACATTGTATTATCAATTAACACTGCATAAACTTTACTTACATATAACAGTATATTACATGAATGCTCGCTGAGCTCAGTCAAATGGAATTCACTTCATCAACAAGCATTTACACAAGTGCAACAGAATATAAAACACAGTGCTAGGTTCTGAGGGCACAAAGAAAATAAAAGGCATAACCCTGGCCCTCTGGGTAACTCTAACATGTTCAAGAGTATTCTTAAATAATAGTGCAGGATGGCAGAAACAGGCAACGAAAACTGAAGTGCTATAAAGTGCAGGGGAATAGAACACAGGAAATACAGGAAGTCAGGACCGAGAACGTCTCTCTTGACACTCCCAAAAGGGGAAAAATTAAGTATGTAGTGAAAAGGCTGCAAAGTCAGAAGTGGGAAAACAGAAATCGCTGGAAATGAGGGTTTGCAATAGTGAGAAGTGCTGGATACTCAGGGATGGCCCTAATCATAAGCGTCGAATGCTGCTCTAAGTGCTGAACACAAATGGAAAATCTTACAAAACCTTTGAAGGGATGACTGAGGAAGATGAGCTTGGCAGTAGCCTACAGAAAAGTCAAGAAGAGAGAAACACTGGAAAGCAACTAGCTTTGAGGGATAATACAAGCAGGAGTAAACTGATGGATGCACACAAAGAAATGAGGATACAGACATTCAAAAGGTATTAATATAAAGAAGAGTTGGATTTTAGGCATATTTTCAAAGAAAACAATTATAAAACGGCAAAAATGAAGCAAACGGCATTCTCACATGAGATATACATGTAGACTCAGTGGTACAAAACTGTGTACTAGGGACAGGGAACCAATTTCCCTAGAGAAATCTATGTTGGAGAGAACAGAAACTGAGCAGAGATAAACAAAACTGATACCCAGACAATAAGGAACTGCAACCTCTTAAGAAGGAAGCCAAATTATAAACTTAGAAAAAGCATTGAGCTCCTTCAAAATGTATGAAAGGTTGGACTGAAACATCAACATAACCATCAAGGGCAGGCAAACAGCTGAGGTAGTCTACACTTTAGTGTAATAGCACCCGAATCAGCTTTGTATTAGACACATGCCCCTGGCGTCCGTAAGCTCCCCCAAAGCCTGGACTAAGCAATGTTCTCTACGTCAATTACTCTAACACTGTTACTGAATCTATGAAAACTTTGTGTGCTAGGCTAGGTGGAAAAGAATGAACTGTTATTCGCGTTAACAGTGGTGTGAAAATGTAATTTTTGCTTGAGGCATAACTATATCCATTCTCCCACCTGTCCGCACATTTATCTTGCCTTCCTCCTTACGCCAGTGTCCATGATCTACTGTTGCCCCTGATGTAGGCCCAGTGTGAGGGGACTCCAGGAATACACCAGGAGTCGGAAAGCCAATCAGGCTTTTCAATTGTGAGGGCAAAATCTAAAAGTGAATAATAAAGGTCAATTGCTCATGAGAGGGCTGAAAAAGCCAAACAGGCTAAGCCAGACATTTAAGTGTATATGTTAAGGTGTAAAGGCTCTGGAAACACAACCCTGGATGCAAATTCTAACTCCAGCTCTTACTAATTGATGGGGTGGGGGGGAACCTCTTCGCATCTTAGTTTTTCATGTATAAAATGGGGCAAATGCTACTGGCCCTGAGGATTCAATTAAGCGGATCAGATAATGTACTTTGGTGTACTTTTTATGCACCTACATCATAGTAAGTTCTTAGTAAACAGTAGCTCTTAGTACTAATTGGCACCCTCAGGCCTGTGTTTTTGTTTTTGAAAGCATCTAGTATTTAATTTCAGAAACAGAAATGTACTTTCGCTATATTTTTGTGGCTAACACTAAGGCTCTATGGTTTAGTTTTTAGCATTTTAGTCTGGATGCTAACGAAGTTTTTCACTTCTCGGTGGTAGGCAGTGACCGAGTACCTCTGTCCTGATATAGTATTTTGGTAAAAAAGCTTATATTCTCCCTTGAAAACCAGCTACACAGACTATTGATTCAAACTGTCACTCAAGAAAAGGAGCCTCACTAGCGATGTTCCTTCTAGGAAATAAAAGCGTTTGATCAATTCACAGAGCCATTCCCATTCAAACATTCCAAACCCCGCAGAGTGAACAAAAGTTCAAGTTTCCACTACGAAAACAATCTGTAGCCTTCTGGTTACTGGATTCACTTCAACACTTCCCAGAAGCACGAAAGAAACATTCCGCTCATCTTCGTACCTCCTGCTCCTCACACAAAGCTTCTCAGCTCCTCTTCCAAAGCTAACGCTGGCTGGGGAAGCAGCCCGTCTCGGCGGGGTCGACCCTGCTGACCCAGGGGTCTCGAAAGGCGTCGCCCCCTCCGTTGCTCGGGAAAGCCCTGGAGGCTCAAGGCTCACACCCAGCGCGGGAAGCCTCCTCCGCCCCGGGCCCCTGGAGCCTCGCGCACCAACCCACTGTGGGTGGGGTGCCCGGAACACCGCCACGCAGCGCTCTGGCGGAGGCCAGTCCCGGCCAGGCTCACAGCCCTCGCCCACTCGCTCCCCAAAGGGCAGCCCCCGATCTCGGACCGCTTCGGCGACGCCACCTTCCCCGGGGAGTCGAGAGAGGGGTTGGCCGCCGGCTGCCAGGGACGTCCACCCGCGCTGGGACACACGCCCCCGCCCCGCCTTCCCTCCCCGCCCGCGCGGATCGCGAGGCGACAGCCGGGTCAGAAAAGCCCGGCCCCGGCCCGGGCGCCGCCACCTGCGCCCCCGACCCCGCGCCATGTTTGAGAAAGAGAAGGAGTGAGCCAGAGGCCGGGCCCGGCCCGCGCGCCCCGCAGCTGCCCGCGCGCCCCGCAGCCGCCCGCCAGCCCCGCCGCTCACCCATCGCCCCCGGGACCAGCGTCGCCGCCGCCGCTGCCGCCGCCGCCAGCACGAGCGGGAACACCCGGGGACGCGGAGCAGCGGCAGCCGCTTCCATGGTCCCGCCGCCACCGCCTGTGGCCCGGCCCGGCCGCCGCCTCGCCTTAGCAAGCCTCGCCTCGCCCCACCTCCCCCGCCGCCGCGGCGGCCTCGCTCCGGCCCTTTGTAACTGCTCGGGGGCGCGCGTCCATTGGCTGCCGGGCTCCCGCCGGCCCCGCCTCCTGGCCGAGTGCAAGCCGCTGAGCGGGACACAGCCCCGAGCCCCGCCTGCGGGTCCGCTGGGCAGCCAATCCAGAGCCGCGGGCGCCCGGCCGCTGGCCACGCCCCCAGGCTCCCCGGAGTTCTTGCAGCCAGACCCCTGCCCCAGCCCGAGCAGCTCTGGGCTTGCTGGAGACGGCGTAGGGCCAGGGTCCAAACCAGCTCTGGCCCTGCCGTCCCAACAGTCCCAGGGGGCCAGGGCTGAACGATGGGTGTGTCTGGGTTTGAGTCGCTTTCGGAAAAAGGCTGTGGTAACTGGACACTCTTTTCTTCTAGCCTCCTCTAGGTACCTAAGATCTGATACTGATCCCAACACAACCCCGACACATTCACCCAGACCCGCAGTTATCAGGCAGGCTGCAACTTCCCCTCCCCAGATCCATGCCTCAACTTTCAACATCTCCCCCAAGATGCTTTCTCAGTGCCCTTCATGTACGACTCACTCTCCTGTTTCCTCCCGCTGTCAGCACCTACCCCCAACCTAGGCACCCCCCGCCAAACTCCAGGCCCAGCAAGTCCCCAAATCTTGGCCTCAGATACCAGTCTCAGGCTTCAGATCCTGAGATCAGACACACCCCCGAATAGCCTCCCGCCTCTCTCCGTAACTCAGAGCACGCCCAGAACGGGACTTAAAACCACACTCCTCTCTCACCCCTTTATGGTTCAGGTGGGACGGGGAAGGTCCTCAGCTCAACCTCCGAAATAGGAGGATTCCCCTTGTTAGAATGCAGTACCCTGGGGCGAAGGATAAGCAGTCATGACTTTGAGCTGCCTCTGACAAGCCTGCACAATAACTCTGAGGTGTCACTAGAAACCCAAATAAACTCGGCTACGTTTTCATTCTGAAATTCTAATTTACTGTGAGACTGTGAGATGTTCCACCCACCTTCCCTCTGGGACGCCAAAAGGAGCTTCAGATTTGTAATTCCTCCTGTCAGACTAGTCCTCTCTTCAGACACAGACACCGACACAGCCTATGAGGCTGTAACATCGAACAGAG
This sequence comes from Mormoops blainvillei, assembly GCA_004026545.1. Lineage (NCBI taxonomy): Eukaryota > Metazoa > Chordata > Mammalia > Chiroptera > Mormoopidae > Mormoops > Mormoops blainvillei. The sequence goes on along the minus strand of PVJD01009213.1, from coordinate 4,605 downwards.
AACATTTTTTCCACAGAGCCTTTTAAGGAGAAAACTTTATTTTTGTGTGTGATTTGAAGATGGAATGAAATAAACTGTTGGTGGCAGGAATCAGAACCAGGCTCCAGTACTGGTTTGTGAGTTACTTTACCTGCCCATGAAGACTTCCCTCCTGAGCTGTAGAGGGGCAGGGTTGGGGGTGCTGGGGCTGGGATCTGAGACCTGCCCTATTCCCTTCCTGGCTAGGACACTTACTAGAGCAAGTCAGTTAACCTTTCTGAGCCTCCATTTCTTCATCTATAGAATGGAATTAATATCTACCAGCCCAAGGTTAGTGAACGAATGTAAGATATAGGGGTTCCTCCAGACTCCTGACCTGCTTGCTCCTCTCCTCTGCACCGGTAAGGGCCTAGTATACAATGAACGACCTAACAAGGAGTGCAGCTATCGCTAAAACCGAGAACCATCTGCTCTCTCGGTCTGCCGGAGGCCATCAGCCGCAAGTGCACCTCTTGCTCCCTGCAGCAGCAGACCAAGTCTGGAGAGACTGCTTCTGGACGGCTGCTGTCTCATTTCCAGTTTCTTTAACAGAGACTTGGCAAGCAAGTCAGGGCCTTGTGATAGCTGAAGTCTCTAGACTGCTTTTTCACTGCTCTATTCTCAGTGCCACACATGAGATATTTATTGTATGGATGAATGAATGAATGAATGATTCCGCTCAGGCAAGTGACTATTTTTCTCTCATCATTAGGTTCTTCGTCTCTAAAATGAAAATATAATAGTAACTACCCCATTTATAAATAAAAAAATTGAATCACATGTCTTGAGCCACTTAAGTGACATAATATGTCTGGAATGGTATCTGGAACATAGCAAATATTTAGTTAATGTCATTTCCTTTGCCCATCTCCTTTCAGCTCTGTATGATTTTAATCAGCATTCATATTCATGGTAATCTGTGTCTTTTCCTTATAAAGAGACTTAGTTCATCAGTGTTAGGATGTCTTCTATGACACACCTTCAGTTCCTTAACATTTTCCGTGAAATTGAGTGTGTTCATTAGGAAACTGAGGAACAGGGAAAAGAAACATACTATTTTTAAATTTTATTTTCCTGATATTAGGAGGAAATTTCTGTGAGCCACAGACCCATAAATAAACTATATTAAAATGGAACAATAAATTATAAGTTTAAAATCATGGTTCTCAAACTTTAACATGTCTTCAAAGTACCTGGGGAGCTTTTAAAAATGTAGATCCCTGGGGGTCAGCCCTAGAGAGTCTGCTTCAGTGCATCTGAAGCAGGTCCAGGAGTTTCCTTTTGTAATAAATACCCAAGGTGATCCTGCTGCAGGTGTTACGAAGCATACCAGGCTGTGCTTCAAAAGGCACAGTTCGAAAGTGGGACCTCAAAGTTCAATAACTAAAAATGCACCCTTTTGAGAAAGGGTGGAAAATGGAAGAAGCTTCTGGCTTTGCAGGCCTGCAGACCCCAGTTGGAATTCTGCTGTTTACTAGACCTGGGATCTGCACACACTACTTGATCTTTCTGAAATTTCTCATTTACCCTGATGTAAAGTGGAAAAATGACTCATATTTTGTTGTAAGAACTAAATGAGCTATTGCACAGGAAGAATCTACCTAAATGTTAATTGCCTTCACAGTCTCAACAGGCACTCAAAAAGGTTTACAGGTGTTTACTCTAACATCCTGATTTAAAGGGAAAAAAACTGAGAATCAGTCCCCGGCTCATCAGCTGCAGAGCCAGGATTAGGAAGCTCTCATTCCAGTGCCTTGCTTCCTGCACAGTGCTACTTCTCACTCTTCAGGCCGACTACACTGTTTCCTTTTCCTTTTGGGTTATTCCATTAAGTAAAATGTTTTCTTTCAAATAGATAGCAGAGACTGACTGCCAGTGGCCTAACCTATGTCCATTCCTACATTCACTTTATAACCGAATCCTCGATTCCTTTGGGAAAGCAGTTCACCTAGCTAAAAATCTCAATTCCCCAGGCTTCAGGCACCTAGATATGGCCATGTGACAACAGTTCTGGTTAGTGAAACATGAGAAATCTATTAGGTAGAGCTTGTGAGAAAGGTATTGTTTTCCCCATAAAGAAGAGAGACTCATCTCCTCATCTTCTTTCTACCTGGAGCACAATTATAATGCTTGGAGTTGCAGGAGCTATCTTGTGAACTTAAGGATGATGATGTCCATAACTAGAAATAGTACAGAGAAAAATGGAGAAAGTCCTTGATAAATGTCATGACTCTAAAAAAGCTCTTGGCTCTAAAAGCTCTAAAATGCTTACCCCTGGAGTTCTTATTATATGAGAAAAATAAATGTCTTTTTCTTTAAACTTTACACACTTCAATTCTAGTCATATGCTATTGTTATATATTTTATTTCTATATAATTTTTAACCCACAAGATATTATTGATTTATACAGTTATTATCTATTGCTAACTCTCGGTGCTCCTAATTGAATGACAAATCACCTCAAAATTTAGTGGCTTGGAATAATAGCCATGTATTATTTCTCATGAGGCCATGGGTAGGCCAAGCAGTTTTTCTGGCCTAGGGCCATTGAAGTTAATCTCAGCTGAGCTCACATATGAGTCTGCAGTCAGGTGACAGGTCAACTGGGAAATGAACAGATCTCTAATAGTCTAGAGCAGTTCCTCTACGTGATTTTTCATCTTCCAGCTTGCTAACCTGGGCTTGTTAACACGACAATTTAGGAGGGGGCCAAGACAATGAATGAAAGTTTATAACTGGCACAACATCTTTTCTGCCACATCCCATTGGTTTGGGCATGAATTGGGTCAAAACCAAATTCAGAGAGTGGGGAAACAGACTCCATCTCTTGACAAAATCACATTGCAAAGTTCCCAGTAAAATTTTTTGATAGTTTCTTAATATCAACAAGAATTTGGGGAAAATTGAAAACTTTTTAATACTTATTATTCTAATCTATGAGCATGGTGTATTCCTCCATTTATTCAGGTCTTTAATCTCAACAATGCTTTGTAGTTTTTATAGGCATAACATTTGTTCATTTATTTCTGGGTAAATTTTTATGTTATTGTAATTGAAATTAATTTTTAAATTTTATTTTCTAATCATTTGTTGTTTCCATCATATTTTAATTTCAATTATTTTAATTTTCATTTGTAGAAGTTCTATTTGGATCTTTTCCAAATCTGTTTGGTCTTCCTTTATCGTTCCTTGTTTCCAACCATTATTTTAATTGGCCCTTTTTAAAAAAAATAACAACACAGCAATCAGTTATTTCATTAGTCAGGTTTACATACACAAATTCCAGCATTTGAATTTCGAATTCCTGTGGGTCTATTTCTACTACCTGTTGTTTCTCTTTTACAGGGCCTCATTGTAAGTATAGTCACTTCTCATGGCAAGCCGTGCCTTTTCCTTGAGACTTTGTGGAAATCCTTTGAGGTCTGAGATAAAGGTAGGGCTCTCCAAGAGGATCTGCATTTGTTCTTGATATCTGTGCCAGTACCAGCCTCTGATTACTCAACTTAAATTATTGGCTTGAGTTTTTTGGCTTTTAATTTATTAGTTTATTGTTTGGAGCACACAAGTAACATGAATTTAGGCTTTAAACTACATGAGAGATAGCTTGTGGCTCTAGATTTTTAGCGATGATGTTACTTTTTCTTTTTCACCCAGTGCTTAGGTTCTTGCAATCCCCTGCTGGGTGATGGGGTTAGTACTTGTTCCTAGTTCACCCTTTCACTGGGAGTAGACCTTTGGAGTCTCATTTTTATTGGGGATATGTTTAGAGGCCTTGGATGGCCTCTGATCTTTGTACTCTGTGATTCCTTGTCCTCTGTGAGGCCAGACAGCAGAAGCACAAACTCATCTGGTTCAATAAATGTCCCCAGAGCAACAGTCAGCTGCAGTGCTCCAGTCACCCTGCTGAATTCCTTCTTTCACTTAAGATTTTGGCCTGAGAATCACTTACTTTCTTGCCAGCTTACAAGCACTTTTGGGAAGACATGTTCCCCCAGCATTTTTAGTTTTTTCCCATGGGAGAATCAATCTACCAATTACGAGGAATGAACCTCCTACTACCTAACCTCCTCCATCCACAGACATCTTAAAATTTGCTATCAAATTTTCTGTTACAACAGAAAACTGTGTAACTGTTAGAGGTATCAAAAGGAATTCAAACAAAAGCTATTTTGCCAACACAGTACAAGAGAAATTCAGCTGCTGGCATTGTCTCTGCTGCTTCTCGAACATTAAAAACATGCTCACAGGCTGTCTGTCCCCAGTTGCCTCTGTCAAGCTGGTTTCCCCAAATGCTTGGGTAGCTTTAAGAAAATGTTTTGTGTTTTATACTGGTTTTGTTTTCTCTTAGACTTTTGTTATGATTGTCTAATTTTCAACACATCATGGATAAATAGTTTCTCTGCTCTGGGGACTTCGTTTATTTACTAATTTTTTGATTAATTTTATAAGTGTCCTACAGATACTGAAAAACAGAAGTGCACTCCTTCTCATGTGTGCAAACTTGTGAGTGTGTGTGTATATGTATATTTAATCTTGGTAGTTAATCTGCTTAATTTTGACGACTTGATCCCAAAGACAGAGAGAGG
>PVJD01009212.1:0-65200 GCA_004026545.1 Mormoops blainvillei | reverse complement strand
ATGGGGGGCAGGAGGAGGAGGAAATACCAGCAAGAGGCCAGATGGACAGAGGGATTGAGCCTTTAGACAGAACCAAGTTCTGAAGAAACTTTTTAGAGACGTTAAACCTAGCTAATGACTACTGGGTGCAAAAACTTACGTGTTGGTTCCAGAATCCCCAGCAGAAAGGGCATTAGAAAAGGGAAAAGGAAACCAGGGCTTGGTCACGGGCCAGCTGTGTGCCCCTGGGTAACTTCCTTAGTTTCTCTGAGCCTTGTCTTCCTTTTGCATGAAGTAGGGATTAAAACACTGCCCTGTCTGGTTCATAGAAGAGAGGGATTCGAATTTTGGCTCTTCTGCTTCCCAGCTGGATGACTTTGGGTGGAGTCTTCATTTTATGGGCTTTGATTTCCTCTCCCTCAAATTGGGAGTGAATAACATTCTTCGCAGGATTTTTGTGAGGATTAGATGAGGAGTACATGGAATATGTTCAGCTCAGTGTTTGGCACATAGTAAGTCTTCAGTAAATGTTAGTAATTGTTTTCACAGGATTGTCACGAGGGCCAGATGAAATTCGTATTTGAAAGCTCTTTGAAAACTCAAGATTTCCATCCACCCTGATTCTCCCCTTGAATCTGAGCTTCTCCAAACTGGGGATGGTTGGGATGAGGCTGCACGTCTCCAAGCTGGGCTCCAGCCTCAGGCCTGCTGGCTGTGAAGCAGAGGGTGCGGGGGGTGACAGGGAAGGGGAAGGCCGCAAGCTACAGTGCTGCTGTAGGCCCTCCTGGCCCAGGCTGAGTGTGTGTGTGTGTGTGTGTGTGTGTGTGTGCACACCTGCCCACGGGCGCACGCTGGGCAAACACTTGTGTGCAGCAGGGAGTGAAGGACCCCCTCCCACTTTTGTGTGTTTTAGAATACAGTTCCTGTTTTCCAGGGACAAGACTATGTTTTCTCCCCAAATACGGTTGTTTCCAAAATCCGCTGCTGCCATGGAGCCCTAAGCTGTCAGATCGGCCCCTAAGCTGTCAGATCGGCCCCCGCCGTGCGAAGAGGCGCCAGTGGGTAGCCTGGGGGCTGAGGCCCCAGCCTTGAGGCTATGGGGTTCATTCAGTTTCCTCTTCTCTCCCCATCCCTGCCCCCTCGCCCCAGCCTGGGTCGACTCAGATGCCCTGGAGGCTGAGGCCCTACTGGGCAGGTCATGGGGCAGGGAGGCTCTGAGCCTGGCCGCGTAGGCATGAGATCATCCCACAGGATGGTGAGGACACCTGTGCTGGTCCTGGCCGCACACACAGTGATGTAACCAGGGGCTTTAGCTCACAGTGGAAACATGGGGTTCGCTTTACAGTCAGGGCTGCCCAGAGTTTGTTCCTGGCCGTCCTGGCTGCAGCCTTGACTCTCAAGCTCCCTGCTCCTGTACACAGGTCCCCCGGGGTGCCCTTTGTTTTCCACCACCACACTCTGCTGTTGTGTTCCTTTGTCAGGCACGCCCTTCCTGTCACCTCTGGTTTGTTTGTTTACTCATCCCCTTACTTACTCACATACTCACTCACCCAGCAGGTTTTATTAGGTAACTATACTGTGTGCCAGGCAGTGTCTTCGGTGGGGGGCATGTAGCAGTAAGGAAGATATAATTCCTGCCCACACGGGACATAAGTCAGGGATGGGAGGCAGACAAGGTGCTAGGAAGGGGGAGTGCAGGCGCTGAACCTACATTTTCTGGCTCACCCTTCAAGGCCAGTTCAGAAGCCACCCCTGCCAGGAAGCCTTTCCTGATTCCCCAGCTCGGGGTGCGTGCTCCCTTCTCTGCACCCTGAGCACTCAGTGCATTGCTTCATTCATTCATCTATAAATATTCAATGAGCGTTGATTCCATACCAGGCGCTATTCTAGGAACTGGTGACACAGCAGCGGAGAACGCAGGTAAGCCACGCAGCTGATATTTCCATGGGCAGCTGGCGAGAATGGGCATAAACTAACAAACTTACAGCGTCTAACGTGTCGGGTAGCCGTGCATTCTGTGAAGATAAACACGGTGTGAGGGTTATGAAGGGCAGGGGGTGACGGCTTCTCTGAGGAGGTGGTACGAGGACAGACAGGATCGCAGTGAGATGTTCACGTGGTGTGTGAGAGGCGAGTGCGCAGGACCGTGTGGCTGGGGTGCAGCACGCAAGGCCGGGGGTGGCCGGAGGTGAGGCCAGTGTGCCGAAGGGGCCCCCGGGTCAGGAGGCCTTAGTGAAAGGGGGGCTGTTGAGGTTCTTTTTAAAAAGGTTTTATTTATTTATTTTTAGAGAGAGGGGAAGGCCGGGAGAAAGAGAAAAGAAAGAAACAGCGATGCTCGAGGTACCTATTAGACCTGCAAGTGGATGTCAGGTCCGCAGTCAGAAACAAGAAGCCGGCATCCAGGGGCGAGGGTGGACCGCAGCTACAGACATGGGCGTCGTGAGCATGCCGATGTTTAAAGGCCAAGGATGGGGTTAGGTGCCTTAGGTTATATGGAGGAAGAAGGGAAAACGGCTCTGAGGCCTGAGCTCTGGGACATCTCTCAGTCACAGGCCTAGGTGGAGAGGCAGCTGGGCCGGTGGCTCAGGAAGAGCCCCCAGAGGGAGTGGTGTCCAGGAGCAAGTGAGAAACAGGCCTCGGGAAGGGCTGGCGGAGGGGGCTGGTCAGTGCTGATAGATTGGGTGGGTAAGACATAAGAACTGGCAGCGACTTGGCACTGCTCAAGGCACAGGTGACCCGGACAAGAGCAGTTCTGGGGCAGCGATGGGTACAAAAGCCTGCTTGGCGGAGAGGAACTAAGACAGACGAGTACAGACAAGTCTTTCTAAGTTTATTCTGTGAAAGAGAACAGAGACATGGATGCAGGAGCTAGAAGATGATTGGGTCAAAGGAAGTTCTTTTTAAAGAAGGGAGAAGAAAGAAAAACAATAAAGAAGGGGAGCGTGGTTCGGCAGGCTCGTGTGCGGATGGCAGTGATGTCACAGAGAGGAAAAGTCTGCTGGTGCAGGAGAGGGCAGGAACGATTGTTGGAGAGATGTCCCCGATGAGACAAGTGGAGGTGGCGTTCAGGGTGGATGGCTCAGGGAGGCATCTGGGCAGGTAATCCATAGACAGTAGGGAAGGTAGAACAAATGGGCACAGAGGCAGGTATGTCCCTCCCTCGTGCAGGGACCTGTCTTACCTTTTTTGCTGAGCAATAGTTGCCTGAGAGCAGAGACCCCGTCCGCCAAGCTTCTCGCTTGGCAGTCAGCACATACTCAATATATGTGTTTGAGGGGGTGTATGTTAGGAGTCTCGGATTTCTAATAAATGTTGCAAGTCAGTTGGAGTTAGCTGAATTCATCGGTGAGGCGAGACTGGCTCTTTATGGAGTTGACAGGAATGCGGCTGTGCCCAGGCAGGGAACTGAGCCAGTATTTGGAAGGACCTTGGGACCGTCTCTGGCTTCGAGCTCTTTTTCTATCCTGAACATCAACTTTATTTTTCCATCTTCCTACAGACCAGCTTTGTCTGCTTCTCAGTCCATGTGGCAGAACATGGTTGCCCGCCTCCGAGGTTAGATTTCTAAGAGTAGACTGCCTCTACATCCTAATTCCCAAATCCTAGGTCAGTGATTTGGATTCGGGTAGCCGACTGGGTGTCTGTTACTGGACCAATCAGCTTTGTGGCCAGGGAGACAGAGACCACGTGACTCTGATAGTTAGAATCTTCCCTTGTGGGTCAGGCTGGATCCCCCGAGAAGAGGACCTGGGAAGACACCGCAGTCAGCCGCACCGCAGGAAGTGGGTGGCTGGGTGGATGTTTCAGCTGTGTCATCAAACAATAGCTCAGGAACCGGGAATGGAAGGAGGAGGGCTTCTGGCGGTGGCGCTGGTGTTGGGGGCACCCCTGCGGATAGAGCCGTCGTCACAGTTGAGGATCTAGAACAGGCCACTGAAGAGAGGAAGTGTATTCCTACCAGCCAAGGCTTCCTAGAAACTTCTTGCTGCTCTTTTTACCAGGAAGCTAGGATGTTTCTCCTCCACGTTTGCCTTCCAGCTGCTGAGGAGGAGCAGCTTCCTTCTGAGCCACGTCGCAGCCTTGCACCCCCAGCAAGCCCGGGGCAGGCGGGCCAGGCCGGCCTCCTCAGGGGGCTTTTGGGGAGCCATGGCCTCCCGTGCTCTCCTTTCGCTCCTTTGGGGCTGGTCCTCCTGCATCCCAGTCTCCTGCTTCCTCCGTAGGACACCCAGAGCCCGAGGTGACCTGGTACAAGGATGACATGGAGCTGGACCGCTACTGCGGCTTGCCAAAGTACGAGATCACCCATCAGGGCAACCGCCACACGCTGCAGCTCTACAGGTGAGGGGAGGGGGCTGCTCTGCTCTGCCCGCCCTCCCGAGGGTTCTGTGGCCCAAGCCCGCCCTTAGAAATGGGGTCCTCTGAATGAAGGTGCCCAGGCAGGGTCTAGGGGTGGGGGGTGGGGTTCTGCTGCTGAGCTGAACCACCTGGTGAACTGTGTCTGCCTGCCAGTGTCTGGGATCTCCTAAGGCCAGGGTGGGAGTATTGGTGACAGCCAGAGGGCCGAGTGCAACCACAGGAGGTCCTGACCTGTGGAAACATTTTCCGTGAGGTCAGCTGCCAAAAAAAGCTCCTGTGTCATCCCTCCCAAGGGGCTGTGTGGGTCACCTGCCTCTGAAGCGAGTGCTCCTGTGCCCAAGTCTAATCCCCCCTGGAACAGCATGATCTTGGTCAGCTCCCACCTTCTTGCTGGCCTCAGTTTCCCCAACTGTCATGGAGAGTGTGGGATGTGGTGCTGTCTGAGCAGGGCGTGGCACTCGGGGCAGGGCCTGTCGGGACTGGGGCTCAACTCCGAGAGGCCCTGGCTGCGGGGAGTGGGGGAAGGGCTGGCATCGAATGCTCCTGCCTCCAGGTGTCAAGAAGAAGACGCTGCCATCTACCAGGCCTCCGCGCGGAACAGCAAGGGCATCGTGTCGTGCTCGGGGGTCCTGGAGGTGGGCACCATGACTGAGTACAAGATCCACCAGCGCTGGTTCGCCAAGCTGAAGCGTAAGGCTGCAGCAAAGATACGTGAGATCGAGCAGAGCTGGAAGCACGGGAAGGAGGCAACAGGAGAGGCCGACACCCTGCGCAAACTCAGCCCCGACCGCTTCCAGCGAAAGCGGCGGCTGAGCGGGGCTGAGGTGCCGGTCCCCTCGGCCCCAAGCAGGGAGGCTGAGGACAGGACCTCAGCAGCTTGGCAGGAGAGGGAGACGGAGCCTGGTCAGCACCCAGGTCTGGGCCTCATTGACAGCTTTGCCCCCGGAGAGGTGACCACCAACGGGGATACTACCCCTGAGAATGGAGAGGATGGGGATCATGGCCTATTGACCTACATCTGTGAGGCCATGGAGCTGGGCCCTCAGAGAACCCCCCAAAAGGAGTCTGGGGCCAAGAAGAAAAAGAAAGCCGAGGAACCTAAGCCCGGCCTGCAGAAGCCAGAGTTAGAGAAGGCAGCTCAAGGCCACCGCTCTGAAAACTGTGTCTCCACTCCAGACAAGCCTGACCCCTGTGGGACAGAGGGGCCCGTGGATGCAGAGCGAATTCAGACCTGGCCCAGAAACCGGGGGCCTGGGTCTTCAGGCGTAGATAGCACCAGGGAACCAGCGTCTGCCATGGGCTCTCCAACCCAGCCCCAGAAGACGCCTGCCCCCGGCCCAGGCCCAGACCAGGAAGTGTATTTCTCCCTGAAGGACATGTATCTGGAGAGCACCCGAGCAGCCAGGCCTCAGGAGGAAGAGGGGGACCACACACAGGGTGGCAGGGCACCTGGGGAGATGCCCTCAGTGGAGGTGCCCAGCAAAGCAAAAGGTGAAAGGGGACCTGCTGCCCCTGGCCAGCACATGCCCTCAGCCCCTCAGCCAACCAGGCCTTTCAACAGGAAGAGATTTGCCCCCCCGAAGCCCAAAGGAGAGCCCAGCACCAGCGGCGGGACTGATTCTTCCCTGCGTCCAGCCCCAGAGCCCAGAGCCCAGGGCTTAGGGAATGCTCCACCCCAGGCTTCTGCCCAGGTGCCTACACCCCCTTCCCGGAGGAAACACAGCACACGGGACAGCCCCTTGCAGGGGCAAGCAGGCCACAGGACCCCAGGAGAGGTAAGTGTGGGTGCTGGGTGCCTGGGGGTCGCTCTGGGAAACTGACTTCATGGAAACTCTGGCTGCAGTAGTTCGGCATCCAGTGAGCGGTGGGATATTTATAGCAGGGGTGGGGTGGGATGGAGTGCCAGCCTGGAGCGAGGGACCACAGGCCTGGCCCTCGCCCCAGCCAGCTTCCAGATGCCAGGCATGTGGGCAGCCCGGTCTGACTGTGACCGTCTCCTCTGTCAGTGTGGGAGTTCACAGCCAAGGGCCCATGCCCCGGAGGGAGGTGGAGGAGGACAATGTTCTCTGGGGAGGAAAAAGCCAGTGGAGAGTTTTCTGTGAGATTTCCTAAGGCAACCATGTCATGGGGGAGACAGGAGAAGGAGTGTGCTGTAGTGTGCCGTGGGTCTCGACCGGGATGCTCATTAGAAGGTTTAAAAGCTATCAGATGTCCAGGAGATTCTGGATGAATGTGGGTTTTAACCTAAGATTGTGGAGTCGGGTGTACCGGTGTGCAAGTCTGACTCTCCTCAACATTGTGCGATCTTGAGCAAGCTGACAATCAGCTTACCAGTTAGAGCTACTTTATAGAGCTGCTGTGAGAGTCAGAGAGCTTGGCACGGGGCCTGGGGCTTGTTAAGGACTAAATAAGTGGCAGTAGGTATCAGACAGTGCTGTGGTGGGAGACGTATGACGGTAGACTGTTTGACCTGGAAATGGGAGTGTCATTGTTTTCTGGGGATCAGGTAGCCAACAGGGAAAAGGTGATGTTTTGTGTGGAGACGAGTTGGGAGTCTCCCCTCTTCAAAGAAAGAGGCAGGTGGGTGATGGCATGAAGGAGTCCGATGGAGGTGGGCGGAGAGGGTGTGGGTGGGATTGAGAAATGGACAGGAGGAAAAGAGTTTGTCCCGTTTGGTCACCGTTTCATGTTTCAGGGGCAGAGGGCAGGCAGTACTTCACCGGAGTTTAGGGAGACAGCGTGCTTTATAGTGGGGCCGAAAGAAGACCAGTATTTTTTGAGTGGCAGAAGGAAAAAGTGTTTCGAGAGTAGGGGTGCGGTGGGTAAGAGAAATGGGATATACTGATACAGAGAAATTAGTCGTTGTGTATCTGAAATTCACATTAAACCATGTGTCCTATATTTCTTTTTGCTAAATCTGTCAACCCTAAGTGGAGACAGCATTTTGGCGGGAACGGAGCGAAGACTGTTTCTTGGAGGAAGCGGGAGCCTGGGCCCCAGGAAACGGGAGGAGCAGCTGAAAGCAGGGCTTCGCAGGGGTCAGGCAGAGGACAGATGGCTTCTTGGAAACTGTGAGGGACTCACGTGAGGGACAAGCTGCTCCAGCACCTCATGGAGGGCAAAGGGAAAGGAACGCTTCGCGGACAACTCCCGTGGGGCTGCCTTTGCCATGGAGAGAACTTCCCTGGGGGAGGGAGAGGGAGAGCAGTTTCAAGGGTGAACAGGGGCAATGGTTTTACTTCAGCGGGTGCTGAGGCGAGTCTGTGGGGACCATCATTCGGAGGGCTTTAGGGGGGGGTGAGCCTCAAACCAGAGTCTCTGGACTCTGCTCACTGTCCTCGTTCTTGGTCTCAGGCGATTTCAGCAGCTGGCGTGAGTTCTGATGGCCCCCACGGGGCTGCTTCATGGACCTGACAGGCCGCAGGCTGCACAGCGGGGCCCTGCTGTAGGGACGGCTCTCACGGGCCCCTCGGGAGCTCCTGCGGGGGGTGGCCAGGCTGGCGGCCAGGTCCAGGAGTGCACCTGGCTTCTCCTTCCTCAGGGGCGGGGCGCACCGTAGCAGGGTCCTGGCTGGGCCCTCCGTGCTTCTTAGGGGTGAGAGGAGGGACCTGGCCGTGTGGGCACAGGAGAGGCTGACTACAGTGGTTCTGCTGTTCCTGCAAAAAGTGTGCGTGGATTTTATCTTTTTATGCTTTAAAAAATGTGAAATATACATGTGAAAAAATGCACTTACCACCTGTGTATATTTTGAAGCTGTTCGTTTTTGGTGGCTGAATTTGATTGGTTTTTCATATTCTCATAGTACCAAATCTTTTTCTAAAATAAAAAAATAATTTTTTAAAAAAATTTAATTCCATTACTATTTATCCCTCTTATACTCCCCTCCTTCCCACAATCACTACATTGTTGTCCATGTCCATGAGTCCTTTTTCCTTTTCGCTCTATCCCTCCACCCTCTAACCACCCCCACCCCCCACCCTGAGCTGTCAACCTGTTCTCTATGAGTCTGTCTCTATTTTGCTTGTTAGTTCAGTTTGTTCATTAGATTCCACATATGAGTGAAATCATATGGTATCTGTCTTTCTCTGACTGGCTTATTTCACTTAGCATAATGTTGTCTAGGTCCATCTATGCTGTTGCAAAGGGTAAAACTTTCTTCTTTTTTTTATGATGGAGTAGAATTCCATTCTGTAAATGTCCCATAGTTGTTTCATCCACTCATCTGCTGATGGACAGTTGGGCTGCTTCCATATCTTGGAAATGGTAAATAATGAATAATGCTGTAATGAACGTAAGGGTGCTTATGTTCCCAAATCTTTTTTAAAAATACCTTGTTTTTATTTATGAAAGAAACATATGATCATAGTAGAAAATATGGGGCAAAGCCCTAAAAATTCAAAGGAGAAAATTAAAATTCACCTATAATTCTACCATACAGAAGAGACATCTTGGTCTATATACCTGTCTTTTTGCATATGTAGTTTTATTAATTTTTAAATTTAATTTGTGCTGTTATTCTGATTCAGTTCTATATCCTGCTTTCTCTACTTCTCATTATTTCATGAGCATTTTCCCATGGTTCCTAAAAATTACTTGAAACACTTTATTTTTAATGGTTGTATATGGCCACAGTATGCATATGTTAACCATTTCTTCCATAGCTTTATGCTTTCCTTCCCTATTCAAATGTTAAATATTAATCTACATTTTAAAATAATTTTTATTGTTTGAATTATTTTATTTGACTTCTAAATTAATCTGGAATTGATTTGGTTGTATAGTAAAGATGCAAAGGTGACTCAGACTAGGTCCTTAATCTCTGAGAATTTATGGGGAAAACAGAAAGACAGGATGGCAAATTAAACCACTAATAGATTCTTTGTAATGAAGAAGCTCATGGAGAACCAACTAGGTTCATCCCAACTCACATAAGCTTTATTTTTAAGAAACACATGACATTCCTACGCATATCTCCACACAACTCAGATGTAGGCGCACACACACGCCAGAGTGTTAGTGGTTGTAGAAGTACAGGAAGTATTTAGTCACACACCACACAGCAGCCACCACACACCAACTCTAACCCTGGGCCTGTGCTGGGCCCTCGTCACAGGTGAAGAGCTCACAGATCATCAGGCAACACATACATGACGCAAATAACTACCGACCAGAATGAGGGTATAATGATAGAACGAGGTCCATTTGCTATGGGTGTGTGGGGTAGGAAGCCGCTAATGTTTTGGGGGGAGGGTAGAGAAGTGAACTCATAAGTCTTCATAGAAGAAAAGAAACTTGAGTGAGGTCTTCACTGATGTGAAGGAGTCCTCCAGGTGGGCAAGGAGAAGGGAGAGAACACCCAGTAGAGAAAAAGCAAAGTGGTTATAAAATAACATAGTAGTTAGTACAGTGAGTGCGTGGTGGGTGGCGGGACCCAAGAGGTGAACCTGGAAAGACAGACCTGGGACCCTTGCTGAAGGCCAGGCCTCATTGATCATAGAAGGATTTACTTACTTATTTTCATTTTTTAATTAGATTTCATTGAGTATGTGTCACATGCACGTGGTATGAAGCTCAAAAAGTATAAAAGATATTAGAACATTAATCTTCCCCCCTCCCCTACCCCCACCGCCCAGTTGCTCTTCCTGACGTCAGTCTCCATAACCAGGGTCTCGGACATCTTTCCAGAGCTATTTTCTGTGCATTTGCAAATATGTTGTGTTTCTGTGTATTTTCTACATAAAAGTGGCACATGAAACTTTCTGTCTCGTACCTTGCTTTTTTATTTGTGTATTTATTTATTTGGAATGGGGTTGTATCATAATTTATTGGATCAGTCCTGTGTTGATGGAATTTAGGTAATTTCTAGTCTTTTGCTATTACAAACTGCGCTGCAATGACTCTCCTTGTATTTAAGTCTCTTCGCACATGAAAGCACGTCTGTAGGATAAATGCCTAGGAAGGCAATTGTTGGTCAAAGAGCAGAAGTGTTTTAGTTTCACTGTTTTTGGATAATGCCAAACGGCAGTGCTCAGAGGCTGTGTCCATGCCTGTGTCCCCATCCCCGGGCCCACAGAGAGTGTTCGGAAACTTTCTGCTCTTTCAGACAAGGGCTTTTATGCTTCGTCCTGTAAATGATGATAAGCCACTAGGAGGTGTTTTAGCAGGGGTGTGTCAGCATCAGATTTGTGTTTTGGAAAGATCACTGGGGCTGCAGCGGGGATGAGTTTAGCAGAGGCAACGAGTAGAGCCATGGGTACCAATTAAGAGGCTTTGCCGTAGCCCGAGCAAGAAAGGGTGGCCGGCAGTGTGGATTAGGTAGTTGGCAGTGGAGACAGAGAGAGGGAACGGATGTTGGGATGCTGAGGACGGGGGTTTGGTAGCTCTCAGGGATAGAGCAGGCTGGGGAGAGGGGAGTGAGGATAGCTGTAACCGAAAGTTCTACGTTCACGAGCCTTCTGTGCAAAGTCAGAAATTTATTTGTAAATTTATAGACTTCATGTCCATGTTAATATTTCCTAATCCTAGAATATCAGAAATTAAAAGAGGGTTCTAATATATAACTAATTACTGTTTGTTGACTCCAAGGCTTTTTTGTCTGTTAATATCAAACTGGTTATAAGAGAAGTTGGAGAAACATTTTTATTAAAATTCTTTGGTCAGTCGGACAAACATTTGGTGGCTCCTGATATTCACCAGACTCTTCTGTCTTTCCCTACTCGTATCATTCATTCAGACTTCCATATCCAGTGAAGTACTTTAAATTTCCTAATTTAAATATATTTGAATTATGTATTTTAAAATGTCATTGTTATATGATCTCCTTCCTTTAGTTTTGTGTGTTGATACTTAGACGTATTGGTGTATAGTATAGTGATTTATAATTTAAATTGTATATAATATTAAATTACTTGTTCATCCAGTGTCTATTAATGTTTTCGGATGAGCACCTCCCTTGTAAGTCTTCTTCTTGGTTCCCACCCAGCCCTCCAGGATCCCACAGCTTTTGTAGGAGGGGTTTTGGGGCCCATGCCCCTAGGCTGCGTCCATTATCAGTCCCGTAACTGCTTTGCTGGCATGTTCCGAGACCTGTCGAACAGTTTCACTGTTCACCTGCTGAGCTGTTTCGCTGTCCATCTCCCCCACACGGCTTTCGTTCCAGCTCCGCCCCTGCTGTTGCCTGTGTCTGCCGCCAACAGCCCTGACCCATCGTGTTGAGACCCTGAGTTCTGTTTGCTTCCAGGTTCAGCAGCGGTGGAGTTGCTTTCTTTTCTTGTTTACTTTGTTGGTTTTGATTACATCGAGGAGGAAAGAGGCCAATTACTGTTGTGTACCACTGTGTTTAGACAGTAAGCCCTTTAATTATAATGTACATGGGTGGCGTTATAATGTAACAGAAAAGAACATGGGATTTGGAGCTATATACACCTGGACTCTAAACTAAACTCTGCCACTTACTGCCTGATAACGGACAAATCAGACCGTCAGTGTGTTTATCCCTAAGATGGAGATATTCTCGTAACTATTTCATATTGCTGTGAAGAGTGAAGTTATACATATATATCTCTATCTATATATCTCCATCCTCACTTCGCCCAAAATTCTCTCCAGGGCAGTTGGTGCCATAAGAGAGGGACAGATCAATTGCTCGGAAGCCCTGGGGAGACAACGCCCTCCTCACACGGCCGGGGTGTGGGGCGGGGTGTAACGCGTGAGCAGGGCCTTTCAGGAAAGCCAGGATTTCTTCAGGGAGCGGGGAAGAGGGCAAGAACCGAGAAGCTGGACCTGGATGCTAGGTACTCCCTGGTCTAGATTCTGGGGTCAGGGGTTGGGCGGGCAGCTTTGCCGCTTTGTCACATGTCCTTTGCCTCCCAAACCCTTGCCAGCCCCGTACACCAGGTGGCAGAACTGCCACCCAGGCTCTTCCGGGTTAGGCCAGAGGGGGCTGGGAAGCCAGACTGGAGACAGATGCTGAGGAACATGCGTTACGTTCTCACTTTTGCCCGTGTGTTCTCAGGTCCTGGAACCCCAGGTGACCATGGCCCCTACTGTATCGGCCAGCAGCAGCACTGGGGTGGCCTCTGCTGCCAGCCCCAGAAGCCGGCGCGTCGTTGAGCCCATGGATACAGAAACACAGGAGAGCAGAGCATATGCTGACCAGAGACGCCGAGGCGAGAAGAACACAGAGGCAGATGGGAAGATGCAGGTGGACGGGAGGACACAGGGAGACGGCACGCAAGCAGCCGCGTGGACACAGGCAGGCAGGAAGACACAGATGGACACTGTGACACGAAAAAGTGAGGGAGAAGAGTCAGACAGGAGTTCTCAGGAGGATGTGGCAGCACAGGGAAGGGCAGGGACACAGGTGGGAAGGACGCAGGAAGAAAGGAAGACACAGGCAGGCGAGAAGACACAGGAGAACAGAAGGATACGTGAAGACCAGGGGACACAGTCGGAGCAGGGCGTCCCCACAGCCATTCAAGTTCAGTCCGAGAGGAAGTCAGGGCGCAGCGTCGGCCAGCAGTGCAGAGCCCCGGAACTGTCCCCTTCAGGGTGTCCCGGGTCCCCTCAGATGATTGAATGTTTTGAGCAGACCCCAGAAGGGTCCTCTGTCCTAGAAAAGCCCAGTTTCATGCTCAGACCTGAGGAGGCAGCAGTAACAGGCTCTAGTAACCAAGAGAACACTGTGCTGGGTCCCCTGTCGGGGGGTCTCACGCTGCCAGCGCAGCTGCTTCCTGAGCGTAGCTTGGAGCAGAGGGGAGGAGAGAGATATTGGGGGCCTGGGTGGTCGGGCCCGGTCAAGGACGAGCCAGCGGACAGCTTATTTCAGGGCCCCACGCAGAGGCAGCGAGGGGAGGTGCTGTCTGTGGATCTGGGCGGCTGTCCTCCTGCTGGCCTGAGCCCGGAGCTGCCCACTCTGCCTTCTCCTGGGACTGGCCTGGCCGATAGCTCACGGCAGGGGCTGCACAGCACCCCCAGTTCTCAGCACGTCGGTGCAGCTGCCTTCTTGCCCTCTGGGGACCAGGCCTTGCTGAGCTCTGCTCCCGCACTGCACCTGGGGCCGGGGACCCCCACCCAGAGCCACCCGCCAGAAACCATGGCAGCCAGCAGTAAGGGGGCCTGCGCCAAAATGCCGGATGAGGGAGGGATGCCCTCAGGGTCCCGGAGCTGTGACCCTGGCCTCATAGATTCCCTGAAGAACTACTTGCTTCTGCTGCTGAAGCTGTCTAGCACAGGGACAAGTGGAGGGGGCCCCGAGCCCCAGGGGGGAGCTGCGCCCAGGGGCCCGGAGCCCTCACCCACACTGGCCCCCACCGTGGGCGTGGCTGGTCTGAGTCCCAGGACCTCGCGGCGCATCCTGGAGCGCGTGGAGAACAACCACCTGGTGCAGAGTGCGCAGACCCTGGTGCTCAGCCCCTGTACCACCCGCCGCATCACCGGCCTCCTGGACCGGGAGGTGGAAGCTGGCCGGCAGGCCCTGGCTACTGCTCAGAGCCTGGGCCCCAGCCCCCTCAGTGTCCCCACCATAGTGGTGGGTGAGGAGGAGGGCCCTGGGCTGACCTCAGAAGGGTCCAGTAAGGGTGAGGGAGAGGCTCCCCTCGAGGGGCCTGGCCTCCTGGGAACCTCCCGGGAGAGCAGCTTGGGAGGCCTGCTGGGGGAGGCAGGCGGGCAGGCCGCCTCTGGTCAGGGACCTCTGTCAGCGGAGAGCAGAGCCCAGGAACCCTTCCAGGAGGAGGGGTTCCCACAGGAGGCGCCAGCGGGTCTCCCCGCAGCTACCCCCGAGGAACTGGCCCTGGGGGCCCGGAGGAAGAGGTTCCTCCCCAAGGTCAGAGCAGCAGGGGATGGGGAGGCAGCCAAGCCTGAAGAAAGGGGGAGCCCCACGGTTTCTCCCAGGGGACCCAGAAAAGGCCTTGCGCCTGGGTCCCCGGGGACTCCAGGGCGGGAGAAACGCTCCCCTACCCAGGGCCGAAAGGCAGGCCTGCTGGAGGTGCCTCGCGCAGAAGAGGAGCAGGCAGCTGGGGACCTGGGCTCCGGCCCCAAGGCCAGCGGGCCGGATGCAGAGCTGGCCCCCGGTGAAAGCAAGCAGGAAGCTGCAGCCACGTCGAGGAAAGCCAAAGACCTGCTACGGGGTGAGCACGATGAGGGCTGTGGGGCTTGCTGGAGAGGGCTGCCCTGCGGGGGACGTGGCTGCAGTGGTCGGGGCGGCACATGCCCGCTAGGGATTTCCTGAGAGCTTTGTAAGGGCATTCTCACATCACGACACCACACACGTTGGAATCAGGAAAGCCTGCTTCTCTCCGAGTTGGTAATGGTACCAACTTTGTAACCTTGCGAGGATTAAATAAGATAGAAAAAAATCAAGTACTTAGCACAGGAATTGACTTCAACAGCATCCTACTCCCTCTGTCATCGTCATCACTGTAATCCCCTCTTCGCAGACTTGTCCCGCAAGTCCAGAGCGGCGGGGACAGGGTTCACATGCAGGTTCCTGGAGTCAGGGGCCAGGAATGCAGACGAAGTTCCTCTCTGGACTGCCGTCTGGGTCCTCAGCTGGAAGGCTCTCCCGGGCCCGGGAAGGGGGTGTGGCAGTTGTTCTTGCTAGCAAGTCTGTGTGCTTTGGGGGTCAGGGCAGACGCGTCAGAGATATAGGTGGGGCGGAGCTGGGGGCCATGGAGAAGTGGATTTGTGTGAAGACGTGAGTCCTATTGTCTCTCAGCCTGTTCCCCCAGGGACACCCAGGGAGGCACAGGTAGGGCGGGAGAGGGCACGGATGGAGAGGAAGGGCTCCGTCCTCTCACTCGGGCCCCCTGCTCCCAGCCCCACAGGTGATTCGCAAGATTCGGGTGGAGCAGTTTCCCGATGCCTCGGGCAGCCTGAAGCTCTGGTGCCAGTTTTTCAACATTCTTAGTGACTCAGTCCTGACATGGGCCAAGGATCAGCGCCCAGTAGGCGAGGTGGGCAGGAGGTAAGCTGTCTGGAGGCCGCCTCCCCTGGCCTGGCCCCCTCCTCCCAGCAGTCGTAATGCCGGGCGCTGCGAACCTGTCCCCCATTTGATCCTCCCAGTAGCCCTGTGAGAGAGGGCCCAGCATTTCACGGGAGAGGGGAGGAAGCCGAGGCTTTGGGCGCTCCTTGCCCAAAGTCACACAGCTAGTGAGCGGCAGGACTGCAAACCAGACCTGTGTGGTCCAGCACCCGCTTTTGGCCTTGTTGCCTGCCCCAGGGCTCCCAGCAGTCTCTGTGAGCCAGGCCTGAGAAGCCTTGAGCCCCCCGACTCTGGCCCTGGCTGTGGCGAGGTGACGGCCCTCCAAGGAAAGGTCTCCCCTCTCTGCAGCGCAGGGGACGAGGGGCCGGCAGCCTTGGCCATTGTGCAGGCGTCCCCCGTGGACTGTGGTGTGTACCGCTGCACCATCCAGAATGAGCACGGCTCGGCCTCCACGGACTTCTCCCTGAGCCCCGAGGGTGAGTGTGCCCCCGGTCCCTGCCTGGCCTTGCTCCTGCGGGAGGGCCACAGTCATCCGCGGAGGTGGCGCTCGCTCTGGGCAGACCAGCTTGGGGCAGCTGCTTTCTCTTCTTTTCTCTCCACAGTGTTGTCAGGATTCATATCCAGAGAAGAAGGTGAAGGTATGGCGCCCCTTGGGCAAGGAGTGGGTGGCCTTCATCCCTGCCCAACCATCTACTGAGGGACCTTCTGCGAGGACTGGGGATCTGCTCCAAATGCCATATTCACCCCCACAGACAGCTGCCCTTTGCCTCCGAGTTCAGGACTCTGTTTCAGAGGATGGCTGGGCAAGAGGTGGCTAAGGAGGCCCGTTCCACAGGCGTTAATTCAGCTTTGTGCCCTTTGCCTGTGTCAGAGTGCTTGTCCAAGGACAGGATGGGCCACCAGGACACCTCTTACCCTGCCACTCCCTCCCAGCATCTCTCACGGTGCTCTGGGCGTGGACTCCCTGCCCTAGACCTGGAATCCACCATTTCTCCAGGAAACTCTGGTTCCTTTTAGTGGGAAATGGTATTTAGTGATCACAGCCTGAGCACAAGCAGGGCTCACTGCTCGAGGATTGGTCCTGCATTTGGTCCTTTTTGTTTGAGTCACACATGTCGGTTGAGATAGAGTCATTTATTCATTTGATCAAAACACCTAGCTCTGAAACAAAGTAACCCTGCTATTCTTCATTGATTGCCACTCCTGCAAGAAAGCCCCGCCTCCCGCAGACACTAACCATGCCCCTTCTGTGAGAGGGGCGCTCTGGAGCACGGCTGCAGGACAGGCGTGTATCAGATCCAGCTCCTACCCCCGGGAGCTCACACTCTGCTAGGGGACCCACGGAGCACACCAAGAGCAATAATGGAGAGAGTGGGCGCGGGGGGCGGGGGGCGGGGGGCGGCGGCGCCGCTCCTGCCTTTTCCTGCCTTATAGGCCCCACGTCAGGGAGGCAGGAGCTTCTAGTTTTCCACGGTTTCCCCATTTCCCTTCAGTTGGAGAGGAGATTGAGATGACTCCCATGGTGTTTGCTAAGGGTCTGGCCGACTCTGGCTGCTGGGGGGACAAGCTCTTTGGGCGTCTGGTCAGTGAGGAGCTCCGAGGGGCTGGACACGGGCACGGCCTGCGGAAGGCCTCCCAGGCCAAGGTCATCTACGGGCTGGAGCCTGTCTTCGAGTCGGGCCGCACGTGTGTCATCAAGGTGTCCAGCCTACTGGTGTTCGGGCCCAGCAGTGAGACGTCGCTTCTGGGCAGAAACTACGACGTCACCATCCAGGTACCCTTCTGCCCCGTCCCTGTCCCCGCCCCCGTCCTCGCATTGTCTCGCCTTCTCCCCTTTCCCAGCCCGGATCTCGTGGGGAGGCCAGCACACAGGCAGAAGCCGTCAGCCTCGACCTTGCTGGGCGTCCCGGGTTGGTCCTGAGGGGAGTCTGAGGCGTCGCCCAGGCCACATCTTTGGGGTTGTAGTTTCCAAAGTACAGTTTTGCAGCAGAAAGCTTTCCCACTGCCCGCAGACATGTCTCACCCAGAAGCATTGTGTGAGATGAGGGGAGTGGGCGGGGTGGCCTGTCCCCTGTCCCTTCAGCGGCCCCCTTGCTGTCCGCAGCGTGTCCCCGAGCACTGGCACTTCTCCCAGGGCTCCCTGCCGTCCTCCGGCACGAGGGCCACCTCCCCAGGCTGGGCCCAAGAGGACGGGGGCTTTGTTGCGGACCAGGCTTGGTTCTCTGTTACCCGCAGGGCTGCAAGATCCAGAACATGAGCCGGGAGTACTGCAAGATCTTCGCGGCCGAAGCCCGGGCGGTGCCTGGCTTTGGGGAGGTGCCTGAGTAAGTGCGCAGGGCAGGGGTCAAGCTGTGATTTTACAGCCCCTCGGGGGTGTCCCGAGTCATGGCCATGTGCAGAAGGGCCCTCGGCGAGCCCTGTGCTCAGCTCGGTCGTCCTGCAAAATCCAGAAATCAGGCCCCGAAGATGCTCTGCCTGCTTTAGCAAGGCCTCTGCCCTGGTCTTTAGTCTCCTCTCGGCCACCCCAGATCCCCACGCCTCAGTCCAGTCTCTGCCAGTCACAGAGTGCAGGCGCAGCAGGCTCTGGGCCTCCCTGAAGGTGGGGTCCACTAGGCTCAGCTCCCGGGCACGCTGCTCAGGACTCTGCCGTGGTGGCAGCAGCAGTCAGTGTGGGGTTCGTAGGAGTCCGCTCTGGATGGTTTTTGTTCCCGCTTTGACACCCGAACGCCTGCTCTTGAAGATCGGGGTCCGGCAGGCAGTGAGCCACAGTCTGGTTGACTCCTCTAGAGGGGTTCCTTCCTGTCCCGCCCCTAAGCACAGAGTCTTCCTCAGGCCATAGCATGGTCTAGGTCTACTCCCATTGGCTTCAGAGTGGACAGGACTCTGCAGCCAGTGGCCTCCATTTCCTTTCCTGAGCTCCCCTCCCATGCTGTCCTTCAGCCTCAGAGCCGGGGACTCTTTCTTGGAAGGGTTCTCCTTTTATATCCAAGAGTGCAGAATCGAGGCGGGGAGGGAATTCTCTGCCACCCTGCGGCCTGCTCACTGCACGGTGGCACTGTGTTTAGGATCATCCCACTGTATCTGATCTACCGGCCTGCGAACACCATCCCATACGCTACGCTGGAGGAGGACCTGGGCAAGCCCCTGGAGCCCTACTGCTCCCGGGACTGCAGCTGTGCCGCGGCGCCAGCATCGGGCAGCTCAGAGGCCATGCAGAAATGCCAGACCTTCCAGCACTGGCTGTATCTGTGGACGAATGGCAGCTTCCTGGTCACGGATCTGGCAGGTGTGCCTGTGTGAGGGTGCGCGTGTGCATGCGTGTGAGGGCAGGGGCAGAGGAACACAAGGTTTGTGTACTGGTCTACAGCCCCCTTTTGTGCTTACTGCCCTCATCTGTTCACAATAACCTTGTGGAGTGGATTGGACAGGCACCATTGTGTGTGCAGCCCTAAGGCGCACCAGAGCCCCATGTGGCCTCGCGTGGAACCGCGGATGCTTGGGCAGGCGTGCGCGCCGGTGCCGCGCGGCCTCTTGCAGAGCTCGCTGCCTGTGTGCCCACGCAGAGGCCAGTCTCACCCCGGGCTCCATTTCTGCTTCTCCGCCCTGATTTCCCTCGCTTTCCCACCTCCTCTCTCTTGCCCAGATAGGCTCACCTGTTAAGAGGAAGGAGAAAGTTTTGGCTCGGAGCCGGAGGCCAGCCCAGTTTGTAACCCAGTCTGACCCAGTAGAGGCAGGGTTGCACTGCTGGAGGAGTTTTGGATTTAGGAGGAAGAAAACTGAACTCTTACTGTGACTCATAGTGGCCAGCGCTCCGTTACTGAATGACTGTGTAAACGTGACTTTGCTTGAGTCACCTAACTCAGAGCCTAGCTCCTCACAGGTGAAAATGAGAACGTTATTACTACTATTCATACAGACGTTCCCACGCGGCCCATGAGACAGGCCAGTGGTGATGGCCCCCTGAGCGGAGGCCTGATGGTGTGCCCCGAAACCTGGCAAGTTTCCGTCCCGAGGGATATCCGTCTTGTAGACACAGGGCCCTAAAACCAGCCCAGCCTGTCGTCGACTCAACTCCCAACTTTCTGTTCCTTCAGGGGTGGACTGGAAGATGACCGACGTGCAGATCGCCACCAAGCTGCGGGGGTGAGTACTTCGGAAGGACAGATGCCTTCTGAGAGCCTTCTTAGGGTCTCATGGGTCAGAGTCCTCCTGGTTCTTCATCCCTGAGGTGCTGGGCCTAGGACCAAAGCCAAACGGCCCCAGTTGCGCCCGGGGGGGCTGCTGGTGCGCGCACGCTGCGTCCCTGCCCCAGATCTGGGCCGGCAGCTGTCGACGCCCATGCACAGGGTCACCTGCAGTTCTGGGCTCTGCCTGTACCTGCCCCTCTTCCTTCTCCCTTGAGAAAGCTCATCACAGTGCAGATGAACAGTGGTCCCGTGGGCAGAGCGATGATGCCCTGGGTCTGCTCTAGTCTATACTAAAAAGGCAGATTGTCCTCACACCAGTCAGTGTCCCACATGATGAATTCCATGTGCCAGGGCGTAATGAGACCTCAGTTTAGGACTGAGGTTTTAGGTCCGGCCACCTGAGGCAGCACCAGGTAGACTCCCCAGCACCCCCAGGTAGGGCAGTATGTACCGTGGCCACAGCACCCTGGCATGGCCGTCCCAGAGCTGGCCCCCAGGGACCCCCAGCCTGGGTTGGACCCCCACTCAGCTCTTACTGTTTGGCTGCAGATACCAAGGTCTCAAGGAGAGCTGTTTCCCTGCCCTGCTGGACCAGTTTGCCTCCTCCCACCAGTGCAACACCTTCTGTGAGATGCTGGGGCTGAAACCCCTCAAGGGCCCCGAGGCTGCCCACTCCCAGGCCAAAGCCAAAGGCTCCAAGAGTCCATCTGCCGGCAGGAAGGGCCCCCAGCTGAGTCCTCAACCCCAGAAGAAAGGCCTCCCCAGTCCCCAGGGCACCCGGAAGAGTGCCCCAAGCTCCAAGGCTACTCCTCAGACCTCAGGGGCAGCCACCACCCAGTCATTGGGACAGCCTTCCAACCAAGAGGGGGGCTCGAAGGCCCAGGGCACGCGGTAGCCCCTACAAGAGGCTGGGGGCCTGCACCCAGCAGCAGACCAACAAGGAAGCAGCTCGAACTGATGGAGACTTTCCCAGTACAGACTAACCAGGAAGGTGCACTGAGCAGGCGCCGCTTGGGGGCCTCTCTGTGTAGCCTGTCCTCAGTCAGCGCCTCGTCAGATGGCTCTGGTGCATGGCACACAGCCCAGTGGCCTCTTCTGGTGCCATGTCACCCAGGGCCCCCGGGCCCCACTCCAAGTGCCCCAGGGGCTGAGGCCCTCCTTGAAGTTTACACTGGCCACTGCTGGGGGCTCCCTGAGTCCTCTGCATGAGTTCTTCACCCTGACCCCTTGCCCCAGGCAGACCCTGCCATGAGCAGCGTCCTCCGGGGCACGCAGGCCAGCACTCGCCCTCTGCCCTTGCTCCACCCTGATCTCCCCCTGACCGCAGGGCCCTGGGCTTCCTCTGCTGTGTGACTCTCAGGGTGTCTTCTCCCTCAGCCTACTTTGCCTCGTTCGTCCCAGCGTACGCTGCGACTAACCTGTCCCTGAGCCCCACTTGGGGCCTGTTCAGTGCTTGTGCGGTGGCCTTCGGTGACACGCGTTCTTGCTTTCCCTTCCTCCATCACTCAGGCACTCCCTCGCCTGCTCCCCATGCTGCCTTGCGCCCCATCCCCCATCCCTAGCTTGGAGCCCCGTTGCAGCCTGTGCCTGCCCGTCACTGGCTCTGCTTGTCCGCTTGCCTGATGGCTTCCTGAGCCTGGCCCGCCACCCTATCCCCCAGGACCCAGGTGAGGAGCAGACCCTCCGGCCTCTAGTCCACCCCAGTCCACTCCTTTCCTGCTTTTCCCGTGCCGCCCTCCCATGAGGTGAGAGCTGGCACGAGGGTGGTCAGCAGCTGGGGCCGGAGGGAGAGTGTGGACTTTGAGGGACCGTGTGCCCCATACTGGAGGAGGTGGGCTCATGGGAAGTTACATCTCCTCCTGGCTGGGACTCTCCTCCGTGGGGGAGTGGCATGGGAGTTCTGGGAAAGGTGCTCGCCGCCTGCCTGCGGGGGTGGAGGGCTTGCTCTGCGCCTGGGACTTAGGACCCTTGCCCCCAAGCATTAACTCTTGATCCTGTATCTCCAGTTCTGGGACCTCGTACGTGGGCTCCCAAGGAATTGCTGTGCTCGTCCCAGGACCCTCTGTCCTCCCTGGGAGCGCCCCCCGGAGGTCCTGGATAGGGTGGGCCTGGAGCTAGCCTGCTCCCCTCGGAATACAATAAAGGCAGCACCTGTGTTTCCTGCTCGCCCGCCTCTGATGCGGCTGTAGGTGTATGGGCTCAGCGTCCCCTCTCCCGAGACAGGCTTTCCAAGGTGACCGATGGTTCCTGGGTGCACTGGAAGAATGAATCCATGTTTCGGCTCCTGCACTGGCACGCAGCCTCCGCTTTCTGTGGCCACGGCCGGCTAGTCTGCGCTTCACGCGCAGCGGGGCTGATGGCTGGGCCCTTAGCAGGTGTCTGTGGGCTTGGAGCCGGATTGGCTTTGCTCCTGCATTTGGGCGAGGGACACAGAGAAGGAACCCAGGAGGGCAAAGCTGAGCTGGGGGCTTTGGGGAAAGGCCAGCGTCTCTGGCTTCTTCCACAGCAGCCAGCCCAGCCCAGGGGACGGCCAGCGTCTGCCTCTCAGCCACTCACTGACCACTCCGCCTCCCATGCAGTGGAGAGGCTTCTCATTCCCAGTCCCCTCTCAGCCACCGCCACCCCCCACCCCCCATGGCCCAGGCTTTTCCTCGCCTGGTGTTTACCCCTCACGTTGACATTTCTGACGTCTCTCTCTCTTCTTGTGCCGTTTCCCTCTTTGTCCTCTTGCCCTAGCGTGCCCCCACCTCTCCCAGCCTGCCTCTCCAGGTTGCCTTGGTGAGCCGGAGCTGGGCTATTTTCCACTCACCCATTCATTCAGCAGACGTATAGCGAGGACCTGCCTACTTTATGCCAGACTCTGAACTGGCCGCTGTGGGGGGTCAGAGATGTGGGGTATAGTCTCAAAAGGGATCCTTTCCATTAGGTTTCTCTGCCCTTGTTCATCACAACCCCATTCTGAAATCTTGAAACCCATTGATTAACTAGTAGAAATTAACTGTTTTCAACCAAAGTTATATAATCTAGCAAGAAAGTAAGTATAGGTAAGGGCCACCATCTGTTTCTGTACCAGGTTATGAGAACCAGTGTCTGTGCCTAGGGGTTTTGCCTACCTGAGGGACCCAGTTCTTCAGTTCTGAAGTCCAGCTCCGTAGTGGCCCTTTGCTCCTTTTCTGTAGCAGCGGGCACATTTTCCCCTGATAGAGTTAATCATCCTGGCTACACCCATTGCCTCTTGGTGGAAGGAACCTGA
This sequence comes from Mormoops blainvillei, assembly GCA_004026545.1. NCBI lineage: Eukaryota > Metazoa > Chordata > Mammalia > Chiroptera > Mormoopidae > Mormoops > Mormoops blainvillei. Next base: position 42,444 of record PVJD01009212.1, on the reverse strand, counting down.
AACGGCCACGTGCCTCAGCTTCCAACCGCCTTGCGCCATTACTGTGACTTTTTGAGGAAGCGCGTCCTCTTTCCCAGCCCGGTCCTGAACCTCAGGTACGAGAGGAGTGCTGAGCTGCAGTGATAGCAGGCCCCTCGCGCCTCTGCTTCCTAGCCTGTAGAAGAAATAGTACCACGAGTTGCTTGCCAGCTCAGAGCTTATGCCACATCCTGCGGGCCTGACCCAGCCTTACAAGGTATTGTTTCTCAGCTGGGGCTGAAGCTGAGTTTTTGATAAGCCATTTCGTTATACTGTCAAGCTAACTGCTTCTGGACTGTGGGGATCCTGGCGAGATGAGTGGCCGCCATAGGCATCAGCTGGTTAATTCACTTGTGCTGTGAGGTTTACAGCGTTTCACAATTCCGCGGATATTGGTGGTGGGACGGGCGGGATGGGTAAGGAAAGCAAATCCAAATCCAGAAGGGCCCATTACGGTGAGGACAAAGTCCTGTTCTCTTAAAACCGTGGCCGTCGGTTAAGGGGGACTCAGCAGGAGGGCAGGAGGGGGCCTTGTGGGAAAGTGAGTGAGCAGCCCCCGTGCGCGGCTTTCCTGGGCCTTCAGATCCCTCTTCTGGAGTGCCCCCCTGATGAGGGGGGACTGCGGGCATGCCGCACGGTGGCTGGTGGGTCAGATAACCCCGTGCACAGGGGGCAGCGTGGCCACCTGGTGTGCTGTAGCCAAGCATTCAGGCTCCCCCAGAGCCCGGAGGCTGGCCAGAGGGCCATGTCTCAAAAGGATAATAATTAGTTTTTGGCCAGAGAATCACTTGGTTCCCCTCCTGTATTTTTCTAGTCAGTACTTGCCACAAGCTTCGTGTCACACTCAGCTCTGCCGCAGGCTCTGAGTGGCTCCCCAGTGTGCCTCAGGTGGACAGAGGCCTCGAGCACCAGCGCACCTGCCAGGTCATGTGGCCTAGTGGCAGAGCCGGTCCTGCTAAAGGCTTTCCCAGCTGGACGGCCTTCATTTGCTCCAGGCCCAACCCAAAGCTGGTGGCCTTTCTGGGTCACTCAGTAAATGGGTTGGAGCAAGACACCTCAGGGTGACATTTTTTACTAGAATGGGGCCTTAGCGGTAAGGGATTGAAAATGCAATAATTTGTTCTACATTATGGAGGAAATATTCTGACCTCATCAGGCGCCTTGACCCCGAGGAGGCGTGAGCCTTTGCATTTTAATCTGATTTATCTCCTACCGTTGACTTGCAGATGCCTTGCCAAGGCATCTGGGGAAACTGGTGACCTCCAGGCCCTGTCGGCGCGATGCTGTCAGTGTGCCGCAATACTGTGGTGGGAGGCCAAGGTCCCTGTGAGCCAGGTTGTGGCACAGAACTGGACAGAGAGGCATCCTGCGTGTGTAAGTCAGGACAGCCGTGGAGCACTGCGGCTCTGCCTGGGCAGGATGAAATGCTTCTGAGGCTCTTCGTTCATCAAAATAGGAAAAAAAAATGAATTCACTAGGTCAGAGAATTTACTCCAAATGCCAGGAGCTGGATGAATTTGCTTTAGTAAGAAGACCATCTCTGGAACAACACCTGCAGGTGGAGCCACTTTTAAAAGTTTACATCAGTCCAGAGACCTCCCGGTGTCTCGCACTGGCCAAGCTGAACTGTGGTAGGAGTCGCTGCAACTTCACTGTCAAGGCTTTGTCAGTAACACTACGGTTTCCCCAGGAATATGGTATTACTTTTGATTTACCATTTTGCTAGAGAGGGGAAATTCTGGTGGCTTGTACTTGTCCCGTCCTCCTAGAGTCACTCTTACCCCACAAATCAGAGAGCCATTGTGGGGTTTATGCCTATTTCAAAATATATCAGTTTCAACTCTGCACTCAGAGTAACCCCTTGTTGGCTTTGAGATTCCATTGGGTCCACTGTAGCATAAAATTTGGCCTATGAATCATCCTCATTGATCGGCAGACCACATGCTTTTCTGTTGTTCCCAGAAATTAGACTTAGCTGGGAGCCAGTGTCCTGCAGAGGACAGCCCTCTCCTCAAGTGTGGGTGTTTACCCTTCCCTTCTGTCGTTTCCCCGATCCCTCTGGGAAAGGCTGAAAGGAACGTTTACCATGTGCATCTAAGTGTTAAAATAAGGCTTCTCTTCAAAGATACTTGACTTCCTCTCCACTGAAGGTCTAGAAATTAAGTGGGAGATTTTGACTCTACCTTGGTTTCCTGAGACAGACCTGTTTTGTCCACCCAGAAACCTTTAGCCATGGCAAAAACTAGGTACGGTCTTAGGGAATGCCTGGTCTCTTTCATCCCTGGGACCCAGTGATTGATTTGCCCTGCTGGAGGTCCTGTTCTTGTGTCCGTGTACGTTACAATGACTCCCCTACTTTGTTCCTTCTCTCTGTCTCTGCCGCTGAGGTCAGGGGGCTCGTTTTCATGGCAGCTCTCCCACCCAGCATTCCAGGCGTGGAGAGGAAAGCCAGCAGAGCGTCGCCAGTTTATTTCTCAGGGCCGGGAGCAAGCCCACCGGGACAGTGAGAGGGTGGACGGACTGCGTGCATGCCAGGACCCAATAAAGCATTCTTGTCTCCTGAACCTGTGAGTGCCTGCCTTTTCTTGGATTTTTGGTCTTTTGATATAATTTAGCATGGTCAACATTTGGTTCAGATTTGTATTATTCAACTCCTTCCACCGCCCCCCCCCAAAAAAAAAAACAACAGTAAGAAATGTATCTGGCTGTTTGAGCTTCCACTTTGCATGTAAAATCTCTGGTGAATGAACATATCTACAAATATAATCTGCACCAAAATTATGTTCTGCTATTTGGGTGAAATAGCCTTAACAGAGTTTCCACAACTTTTCTCTATATTTTCTAACAATGCATCTAGTACATACAGTTTCTTCTGGGTGTAAGTCTTCTTTTACCTGCTCTGATTCTGCCTCTCATGCACTGGGCTATGTTGGATGTGGATTCTGGTTACTAGCAGATCAACAGTGTCATGTGGGGCAGGGGCAGGGTCTCAGTTTTGTAACTCAGTGCTGTAGATGCGTCTGAGTTGACCAAACTCAGGGAGACGACCTTATTCACTAAACTTAGCAAGAAAATGGGGTTGGTGCACTAAGACCCACCACCTTGCTAATTTTTAATGAGAAATTTAACCATCCAGGAAACTGGACACTAGTGTTTACCTGTCAAGTAAACTCGTCCCTTCTTCTTCTGAGGAAAAGTTTAATGGAAGCCAAGTTATGAGAACGTGGTTTGGTGAGCGTAGCACAAGTTAGACAAACCTCAGTTCGAGTCCGGCTTTACTGGCCTTGTGAACTTGAGCTTGTTGCTTAACCTCTCTGAACCGAGAGGCCTCATTGCAAAAAAAAAATCCTTTCACCGATACAGACAGATCGCCTATTGTATGCGATAATTGTAAGTCCTGAGCACGTAACAGTGATCAAAACAGATATACACTCCTCCCTCATGGTGCTTAGTCTAGTGGGGGAGACAAACATTAAACAAACACACCAATTAGTGGCTAATGGCAAATACAGTATTAAGTGCTATGAAGCAGGAGAAGGGGAGCGGACACCAGCAGGGGGTGGGACCTAAATTAGGGTCTTTAGGGGCTCATCTAAGGATGTGATTCTTGAGCCGAGATCTGAAGGGTGTTGGTCAGAGGAAGGGGAGGAGTGTACCAGGCAGCGCAAACCGTTTGTGCAGGGCTGTGAGTCAGGTTACAGCAGAGGGACAGAAGGAAAGCTCGTGTGGGGTGCGTGTGGTGAGCAAGAGCCCTGCGGAGCTGCAGGAGGAGGTTCAGAGAGGGACGGGCCAGGCCCTGGAAGGACATTTGCGTGGAACCCTAAGGGCAGTGGTGCTTCAGTTAGGATCAGCTACAACTGGAAATCGGAGAGAAGCCCTCAAATGGCAGTGGTCTTAACCAAGAGAAAGTTATGTCATCCTTGGAAAGAAGTCTGTAGGCGGTAGGAGAGCTGGATGGGAGCCACCTAGGGTGGGCATGGCAGCTCCAGGATGTCATCGGAACCAAGGCTCCTCTCCGCTCTGTCCTGTCAGCCCAAGCAAGAGTAATGATCGATCCCGAGAGCAACGTCATGAGTAGAAGAACTAAAATAATGATACTGGTGTCACACATCAGACTGCTACATTTTCCTTGTATGTAGTAGAGTCAACAGACAATGTCTAGAGCTGAAAATAAAAAAGAGTACCTATATTTTATTTCGGTGTCATCTGTCTGTCTGTCTGTCCATTTGTCCATCCATCCATCCATCCATCCACCCATTCATCTGTTCATCCATCTTTCATGCATCTATTTATCTGTAGAGGTTGCTACTAGAAGTGAGGAACAAGAACAGCTTGTTTGTAGTTGTCAGGGGTGGGGATTGGGGGCCTGGGACAGATGGGAGTGCCTGTCGTCAGGGGGCCGCGGTTGTATGGCTGGAGCTGGCCCTGGGTAGGGGGTGCCTCCTGACACCCGAAGGTCCTGCAACCTGTGAGGCACTGTCCTCTTAACTCAGAACTGATGTGGTTCAGAGATGGCTCTTTCCTGTTATTTCCAAAGGGCTTCGAGGGGCAGCAGCTACCAGACCCTGAGCCTCAGGGGACACGCCACACGTGAGGATGCCCCTGGCAGCACATACCTGGATGATAGAGTTACAACAAGACAGGATGGTATGGATTCCTGGGCTGAGGTAATGGTCTAGTCCACTCCTCTGGCTGCGGGGTTTTGAGGATTTGAACCGTCCATCCAGGCCCGATATGGGGCATGTCCTTGTGGATTATAACCACCTGGCATCTCTTTTTTCTTTTTCTTTCTTTCTTTTTTTTTTTTTTTTTTTACTTTTTTTCTTTTTTCTTCCTTGTTTTCTTTTTTTGCAAGAAAGGTCAATCATCAGAGGCTGTAATACATTTAAGGATTTAACATTGGCTACATACCGAAGAGAAAGCATTTCAATTAGAAATATTTAACCCGTTAATATGGCAACATTTAGCAGTGTGCCATTTTGACATTTAAAAATCAACAGAAATAGTGCTACTGTTGTACCTGTTGGTTCCCAGTGACAAATAATGCAGTAATAATGCCTCTGGTTTTCAGTTCCTTGTGGATGACATTTATTAGCAGAGAGAAACCTGATGCTTCGGCTGAAATTTGGCAGCCCAAGAAGCGCACCAAGTGCTCCAAAGTGTCCCTCATGCTCAAGAAACAGCACTTTCAGGTGACCTTTTGACCAATGATCCGGTACCTATTCCAGAAGTTTCATTGAGAGAGTATTGACTCTTAAAACACTTCCAACAAAAACAGTTCTGTTTATTTTCTCAGTGACAGCACACATTTGTGCCACAGAACCAATATTACCGGTGACAGTAACTGAAGTAGCTCCTGCTAGATCTTCGTCACTAGCCAACCCTTGCCTCTCCTTATAAATCATATTGCCAAAACTCGATGCCACAGCCCAGCTCGGTGGACCAAATCTTTCATAATCTCCTCCGTGAATATCACAAACCAGCTTGTCAGCTTGGCTGCTGTCCCCTGTGGACGCCGTTTCAAGAACCTCTTCAAACTTTCACAGCCAGCCAGTAACCTGCATGAGCTCAGACAGGCACCCCTTCCAAGGCTTGTCCCAGTTGCACGTTTACAGTTGTCTTTGGAATAGACTGCAGAAATACTGATTCCTGAGCTAGTGTCCACTACCAGCAGGGGACGGGGGTCGTCCAGGTCAGAAGGCACCCTTGGGCATCGCTCAGGTTCTGAGGCACCGGCAAAACGATAGCCCTCTGCTTGTCCGTTGGCACTGACAGAATCTGCATGCCGCAAGCCCTTTACAAGACGGTCAGGTTTGTCCATTTGTGCAGGTGGGGGGTTTCCGGTTGTGCGGAAATCTTTCTTCAAATGTGTAAGTGCCACCTCCTGTACCACGTAACACCGCGTGTAAAATGTTGAAAAGTTTTTAATCTCATCCCGTTTGGAGAAAAGTAGGCAGGTCCTGGGTTGGGAATCTGAAAAAGCGCAGCTTCCTTCTCCAGCCGGAAAGCGTTTCATCCTTCCAGTCAAGGTGCGCCTCCCAAATACCCGTAGATCTGTATACTGCATTATAAGTCAGCCATTTCTGGACACTTTCCAAGCTCTCAACTTCCTGTTCCTCTGCTGTGATATCAGTAGGTTCAAGCTATGAGAGCTTTACCGGAGTTCCCGCATTGTCCATGCCCAACCATAGGAAAGAGCGTTTCTTGGCGCCCTTGATCCTCAAGGCAGCAGCCTGAGGGGGAGGGGCAGCCTGGGGTTCCGTGTAAAGAGAGTGGTGGCAGCTCTGGAGGTGGCTTGGCCTGGCTGGGAGGGGCAGGCGTAGGGCAGGGTGGCGGCACCTGAGGGGAGGCTGGCGTAGGGGGTGCCCCCTGACCGCAGGGAGTGGCCAGGACCAAGTGAGCTGGGGCAGGCCACTGGCCTTGCCGCTCTGATGCTCCCCCACCCCTGCAGCTGTTCCAAACAAAAGGCCCGGGTCCCCCAGCTCCTGCTGCAGCCCTGACTGACATCCCTGAGCAAATGAAACACCCTGGATTAATGCTAAACCTCTTGGGTTCCACCAACCCCCCGTGAGAATTCTCCTTGGAACAGGCTGTGGACAAACCCAGAGTCCTCTGTCCCATTGCCCTGAGATAGGCAGAGTCACAGTATCTATGGAGTCATGGAGTCTGACCAGAGAGCACAGTTCACAGCCGTCACGTCTTAAGTGTGGGCCCAGAATCCATCCTGATGGCCAAGCTGCAGGTGAAGTGACACATGGGGCAGACACCTCAGGTGTCAGCTCAGATCTCCCAAATATGGGCACGTAGCACCGTGGCCCATGCTCCTACCTCAACCTGTTCAGCTTCTCAATAGCTGCTCCACTTACGGTGCCGGCTCCTTCAGTACGCACCTCCGTGGAAATTGTGACCAGTACCTGCCTCATGGGGTTATTATGAGGGTTATTTGGGAAGCTGCAGGGAAAGCTCTTAGCACATCCTGGCAGATACCAACCTGTCAGCGGTGCCATAGTTGTCACTATGTCCAGGAACTCTAGGACCCACCTTGGGGCCCACTCACACACCGCTCTTCAAGGTGGGAGATGCTGGTGTTTCTCTGCTTGCTCAAGATGAGGTGGCTAGCAAACATCTCCGTCCCCCATCCCCGAAAGCCATCTTTCCAGCTCTCATCCTGTGTGACAAAGCACTGCCCCCTGACCCACCAGCTGGCCAACCTTTACCTCCTGTGTTGCGCCAGGCTCTCTGCAAACCGCCACTGTCATGGAACTGAGGGGAATTGGATACAACCTTTGGAACAATGAAACCTGCTTCTACAGGCACAGTGAAGTGGAAAGGAGTGCTTCAGAATGAGTCACGGTATATATTGGCAGGCCCACACAGGAAGAGCAGTTGGCACTTGTCAGGAGAGCCAGAGATGAGCCTGTGCCTTTCAGTCTGCGGCATTACCCTGTCAGTGGCATTCCACTTGCGTGGAGGGAGGCGAGATATGCCTGGAAAGTTTCAGTGTCTAGATGTGACCCTCAGAGATGTCCATTTTTGTTCCTAACAATCGTGTTTAATTTGCGATGCCCCGCATGTCAGCACCTTCCACATGGACACAGCGGGGGCTACGCCAGACTACTTCTGTGACAGGAAGAGAGGACAGAACAATCAAGGAATTAGTTTTTGCCTATATAAATAACCAGCTTATCAGCTGTGACTCAGTGTCAGGCTCTGAGCCAAGAAGGCCGTGGAAATCCAAATTAATAGTCCCATCGCCCTGGCCAAAGACTGGGGGAATAGGGTGCACCGCCAATGGAGGGCGTAGCTTTCGATCTGAAAGCCACGAATGATATCTTTGAACCCGATGGGATGATGTGAATTAAGAACGACTTTAGTTTGTAGAACATCTTAACCTGGATCCAACGGAAAAGGAACATCTCAACCTTTCATTATATAAAAAGCAAATATGAGATAGAGAGTCAAGAAGGATAGAAGGTGAAATAACAAAGGGAACATTCTTCACGAAGTAGTGACCAGTTAAATATTTGGAAACAGTGAACTCCTACCTGCTTGGGGAAAACTGTCCCTGTCTGGTGGCCTTGGGCCCTCTTGGTTGTTGGACCAGGTTGCTACCAGCCCTTTCTTACTGGCTGAGAGAGATGAGCCCCCGACCCATTCTTCCATTTTGTATTGGATAATGGCCATGCGTACCCATCTGTTCTCAGCGAATAGAGAGGCCCAAGGGGCGGACTGTATCAGAGGACGCTTGGATAGTCATGCCAGGCAGTGCGTGGCAGTGGTGTTGGACCTTATGGGTGTTGGCAAGAGTGACGAGGTCATGTTCATGGAACTTGACCAGGGAGTAGACTCTCATTTTGTCCAGTGCTTGGGCACATGAATCAATGCAATGAAAGGGACCTCACCTGCGAAGAGCCAGGAAGTGAGTGTGGGCAAGATTATGAGAAGAAAATAGATCGTTGAGCAGCCCTCCCAACAATGGCGGCCTCTTACAGTCCCGAATGTTTCACTCACCACTTACAAAAGTACACTCTTCACTATATCAAAGCCTGGCAAAGAAAAGGGTTTCTTTCCCACTCTTGGGCCAAGAACTCCCCTGAAACAGGAGGTGGCCCCAAAGAACTAAAACCAGAAACAGGTAAGTGGTTGCCTCTGAAGAAGGGAACCGGTTTGGGACAGGAGGAGCAACCCCTTTGTTAGAAATCCTTCTAAATGCTCTTTTGTTTGAGAGGTAAATAGATATATATTTGTATTTTCTTTGCCTCTCTCTGTCCTGTGCCCATAACCCTGCCCTGCTCAGTCCCAGGCCTCACGGTACCATCCCAGTGGGTGGGACAGACCTCAGAGTTCAACTTCTCAGAAAGAGCCTCCTCAGGAAATAGACCACAGAGGGGTCAAGGGATGTGCTGGGATCACACAACTGGATGGGGCAGAGCCAGGACCCCCGAGGTCCTCCAACTCTTGATCTTGCCTTTGAGCTTCAACCCAACCTGACCAGCCTCCCGACTGCCCAGCCTGTGGCTCTCAGCCAAATGTCACCTGAAAAGAGCATTTGGCTTCTGGGGGCCAGGATCGCCGGTGAGCGGGGGGAAGCAGGGGAGAAACACAGGGTCTCCTGGACCGGAGGAGGAAAGGAGTGTGTCAAGACAGCCCCGAGATGGAACCTGTGACAGTGATGACACCGGTCAGTCTCATGGTGCCGGGCTGTCTGCTGAACACCTCACTAGAGTTAACCCACTCAGTCCTCATGAATATTTATTTATGAGATAGGTACCATTACCCACCCCCACCGTTTTGCAGATGAGGAAACAGACTAACTTTGAGCAATAGGAATGAACCTAGACCTTTCAGCTCTAAGCTCAGGGTTTTATTTCATGACACATAGCCATTAAATCCTTGTTTCGGAGATCAGGGCACATGAATGTGTCACAGTTGTAAGCGGCAATGTAGGGAATGCGTTTTGAAACGAGCTTGGCTGCTTCTGGATGTGGTGCTTCCTGGCTTCCATCGGGGCAACACGAGAGGAAGGGAGAGGGAAGGGAGGAGAGTTAGAAGGGGACAGAGGCAGAGAAGCAGGCACAGTCCCCTCTGGGACATGATGAGGCCCCCTGGGAAGGCAGCTCCACACCTGTCCTGGCGGCGGCGGCCCACAGAGACAGGCGTCCAGCTCAGAGTAAGCCAGATGACATCATGGGCCCTGAGTTTACAATTGTTGACCTGAAATAGGCAGCCAGATATTTTATCAGCAAAATGAATTTATTTAGAAACAACAATGAATTGTGATTCAGGACACGCAACCTAATAATAAACCACAACAAGACCAACCAAGAAGAGGAAACTCTTTTATAGGAGAAAAGGAATTCCAAAGAGCTAAAATGAAAACACACACACACACACACACACACACGCACAGAGTTCTTCCTGTTGGGCTGCGGGATGGATGTTAGCACCCGAGAGCTCTCCCTTCTCACGTCCCAGTTTCATCGTAAACCGGTGCAGGCAAGACTGTGAGAGGAAAACAGATTGCTGGGCAGCCCTTCGGACAACGGCTGCCTCTTATCGTCCTGAGCGTTTCGCTTGCCACTTATAAAAGTATCCTTTTTATTGTATATCAAAGCCTGGCGAAGAGAAGAGGTTCTTTCCCACTCTTGGGCCAAGAATTCCCCGGTAATAGGAGGTGGCCCCGAAGAACTGAAACCAGAGCGAGATACGTGGCAACCTCTGAAGACGGGAACAGGTTTGGGACAGGTGGAGCGGCCTCTTCGTTAGAAATCTTTCCAAGTGCTGTTTTGATTAGAAGGCAAGTATATGTAAACACATACACACATACACATACACATACACACATATACATATATATGGTTTTTGTCTCCCTCTGCCCCTTCATGTGGTGAGGGTGCCAAGGTGTGGATCTCTGCCCGAGAAAGCAAACTGCGAAAAAGCTGGTATAGTCTGAACCCCTTTTGTCAAACGAATAACATTAAACAGTATTCACTTAAGGAAAGAAAAAAAAACCTGGACAAAAATACCACAAACTCCGTGGTGGTCATCTCCAGAAGGTTCAGATTAGAGGAATCCTTAACTTCCCATGTTTTGTATATTTCTAAAATGTTTGAATGTTTAACAAAGCATGTGTAATGTTTTGGGAATCAGAATGACAGACATAAGAAAGTTTTTAAAAAGAAAGGGTGCCCCCCCGCCCTCGATCTGTCATTCTCTAATTTTTTGAAACAACAAGCACGTGCGAGTTACTCTGCACCATGTAATCAGGAAGCATTTATGCATCATAAAGAATTTTACCCTGAGTGTGAATGTTTAGTTATTAAAGAGCTATTGTCAACCCTGTCAGATAAGTTTAATGTTTAGTTTGAGAACTGAGACACTAAACACTTGACTTTGCACGTGGCTGCTTAGGTGTCAGTTAAAGAGAAAAATGGAATGAAAGGGCAAATTGTGTGATTTTGTTTTGTTTGCAGGACTATAGCAAAGCTTAGACCCGAAGTGCTTTTACTCTGTGTGGCAGCCTCACTGCTTCTGTTATCTGCACGCTGCGGAAAATAGACTCAGGGAGAAAAGGGAGACTGGAGAAGAGGTGAAATGAAAGGTAAAACTCATGGTCCGAAAAACCGAGTAGCAGTGATGGCAGGGGAAAGAAGGCCACACAGGAGGGCTGTGGGAAGGGTGGGGATAATCGGGGTGGGCTTCCTGGAAGAGGTGGGTATGTTTGGGAGCAGGGCAGAGTGGAGAGGAGGACGTCTCAGAGGAGGAAGGCAGGTTAAGTAAAAGGGTAGGCGCTCATAGGCCCAGGCCTAGAATGGGGCCCACTTACCTTGTCTCCCTTACCCCTGAGAGAGGTTGGGGTCCCCACCTGGGCTGTAACAGAGCTGCTTGGGTGGCCCAGGCTACTCCAGTTCTGAACTCTGCCCAGGACATTCCACGGAAATGAGAAGACAGGCCAAAGTGCAAACAGAGTGGATCCAGCTTGCCTTCATAGGAATACACGCTCCCTCCTGTCCCTGAGAGTGGCTTGTTTACCACAAACAGGTGAGTGGGAAGAGGATCTGGCCTCACCCTGTGCAGCGGTATGTCTGTGTGTGTGTGGGGGGGTAGCAGGGCTTCCCAGGGCCCCACCTGCGTGTGCACTTTTGCATGGGTCCCTGCTCACAGGTGTGCACACGGGAGTTTCCCCAGGCTGGGGTTTGGAGAGTGTAGGTTACCCCCCAAGGGAAAGAAAAAGAGAGGAACAGGAATGGAGAGAGACAGGGTCTCAGGGCTCTTATTTACAACAACAACAACAACAACAACAACAACACTATTGGCTCTTGTAATTGAAGCCCAGAGCTTTTTTTTCTTGTAATTGAAAAGCCCGGGGGTAGGGCTGATTTCAGGTACAGCTGGGTACAGGGACTGGGATGAAGTCTTCAGGATGCTGTAGCTCCGTCTTTCAGAGGTGGAACAGTACAATACAGTGAAGATATCACTTCATCACTTAATGGCAATGGTTTTAAACAATGGTGTTGTGGAGAATGTTGAAAGCTAGGGCCTCTCTTCGGAAAAATGCCTGTGCCAGATCCATAGCCATGCTTCACAGAATCCCGTCCTTTCTGTCCCTGTGCGGTGGGCAGAACGGCCCTGCGTCTGCCTGACCTCACGGGTGTGTGAGACCTTGCCTCTCACAAGGTCAGAAGTGAGTGCAGGAAGGGATGCCTTCTTCTGTCACTGGGGAGTCACGCCCTGGCCCCCAGACATGGCGAGGGCTGAGCTCTGGGATCGTATCAGCTGTGCCGGGTGTCTGGTGCCCCCCGCCAGCCCCCTCCCTGGGTCCTGCCTGGCCTTCCCCTCTCAGCTTTGGGCCCCGACTTTGTCTTTCAGCTGTAAGGTCTGACACATGGAGGACAACGCACCAAGACCAAAAGAGTCCATCTCGCTCGCATCCGTCGCCAATGGGCTGGACAACATGGGGGCTGAGCTCTTGGAAAGCCTGGTCTGTCCCCTTCCCTGTCCCCATCTTGGCCCCCTAGTGGGAGAGGCCTTTGTTCACCCACTTCCTTCACTCCACTTCCCCCTCTTCACTTAAACAACTGGGACTGACACCACGCCCACCCCCCAGTGTGATGGCCCCCTCAGCAGAGAGAAGCCTCTTTCATCACTCACTGAACGTCGGTTGTGCTCCCACAATGTGCTAGCACAGCCTGCCAGAGTCTGAAAGGCCAGGGGAGGTTCAACCAGGACGAACTGTTTGAGCTGTGATTTAAAGAAGGAGACAGAGAAACCACACGGGGATGCGGGCGGGGGCCTTTGAGGAGCTGGTTAGCTTGTCCTTGCTCTGGCACGGCCAGGTGGGCCCGCCACCCAGAACTCAGGAGCCTAGCAGGACACCTTCTTCCCTGCCAACATCCCCTGACAAAACTGCCCCCCTTCACCGCACTGCACAACCCAGGGTGCGCCTTTCACATTGTAATTAGCACATCAGAACACAATCCCACGGACTGGGGCCATTGGTGTCCTGGGGCTGTGCGGTCAGTGGCCCTGCCAGGGACTTCCTGCCAGCCACGGCTCAGGCACAGCCGAGTGTCCATCCCTCCCTCATGCAGACCAGGCGCTCCTCGAAGACAGGACGTGCCTAGCACAGAGCCCGGCACACTGCAGGCGCTCGATGCATGCTCTGCAGAATTTAAGTCGCCCTCTAATCACTTCCCGTGCAAAAGCCCAGACCCTAACCCCGGCCTACGCCCACAGTGCCTGTGGGCACACTGGTGGCAGCCCGGACCTCTCCCTACTCCGGGTCCCCACCTCTAGTGCTCACTGGGGTCCGCAGATACACTGTGATCACTCTCTCGCGGCTTTAGGAGGAAGGCCGGATCCCTGGCAGCGACTTGAGCCCTGCAGATGGCAGGAACAGTTGGAGCACAGCCGGCCAGGAACCCTTCTCAGGATGGTAGGTGGTCTCCAGGAGGGGGCGTGGGCTGGCTTGGGGAGGAGGCCACCGTGGGGAGAGGGGCTGGGGAGCGGGGATGTTGAAGAAAGGAGAAAGCGTGCGTTCGCCAGTGGGTGCACTCGGCGGCCCCTTCCTCGGAGGCGAGCCAGGCTGGAGGCTGCCAGCCTGCCTTGATGCAGCCAGAGTGAAATCCCATGGGAGACCCCAAAACGTGCTGTGGGGCTGCTCCGGGTGAAGTCGGACGGGGTCCCAGACCAGACTGGCCCTCCTCGCAACCTCTCCATTCGTTTTCTACCACGCTGCGTCTCTGGGTGCCTTGGGGAGCATCGAGGCTTAGTTTGAAAACCGCTGGACTTGGCCAGACCCCTGTTTTCACATGGGAAGGCTGAAGCCCAGAGAGGGAAAGGAATGGGCCCAGGTCACACAGGCAGCCCGTTGGAGTTGGGACGCGGCCTCCCGGTGCCCAGGCCCACTGGGGTCCTCACTGGCCAGTTCTGAGTTGAGGAGAGCCTGAAAGGTGGTGGCGGAGGATTCCATCTGCCTGCCCTGGGGGTGCAGACTGAGGAAGATGCACTTAGGAGGTGGGAGGTGGGGGCAGAGAGAGGGAAGAGAGGGTCCTTAAAACAGCCGCTGATGCCTAATGAGCTCTGACTGAGCGTTCCCTTCGTGTTCAGCCTGTGGGACCCCAGAGGCTATTCACAGTCCAGCCTTCACTGCGGGGATAAGCCAGTGACCCAGTGACCAGGCAAGAATTGGCATTTGCAGGGGGCCTGGGAGGCAGTGGGGCCACAGCTGCTGGCTGCAGGGTGGGCTGTTCACACGTCCTTTTGGGGAGGAGCTACTGACCCAATGACAAAGGCCCCGGGTTCCGGGGGGAATAAATGCAGAGCTGGGAGCCTTTCCACCTTGCTGCACGGACAGGTGGCAATGCGACGGGGGACGGGAGGCGGCCAGCAGGGTGTGTGCATGTCAGGCAGAGGCACGGAGAGGCAGGTAGGCACGGGTGGCCAGAGCCTTTCCTCCGGTTGCTCTGGGCTGGGGTTGCTCTTCAACCCTGTGGGATGTCGAGGCCAGTGCCTGGCTCACCCCATGTTGCCGTGTTACTGGGGTGGTTTCCACCTGGAAGTGCTGAGGATCCCCACGGGGACGGGAGTCTGGAGGCCACTGGTGGACCCGCTGGTCTCCTCCCCAGGAGGAGCCTGCAGCCGGCCCTGAGAATGAGACGCATCTGCAGGGAGCACACACAGCTGTTGCGATGGATTTGCACGGGCCTGCTCTGCACTGGTGAGCCTGGGGCCCAGCCCCACCAGGGACACTCCTGCCCCAGCCCCTCCTGCCCCACCACCCATTTCAGCCCCCTCCACCCCAGCCATCCATGTCTCAGGGCAGGGTCATCGGAATTAAGGAAAACCAGATCTTGTTCCCAGGGCACTATGAACGGTAAAGGAGAGGGCAGGAACTAGCACCACGTAGTGCAGTAAGCCACCTGGGAGCACCACGGAGGGATGGCGGGGATCAGGGAGGACTTCCAGGAGGAGGCGACATTTGCGTCTCAGAGGTTGCTCAGGAGTTAGCCAGGTGGAGGGGAAAGACGATAAGGAGTGAGAAGACGCTCCATGCAGAGAAACCCCGGGAGCAAAGGTGAAAACAAGCAGGGCGTGGGCAGTGAGCCGATCAATAGTCTAGGGTGGCTAGAGGGTGATAGGCGTTCCAGAGGACGAGGCTGGGTGGCCGGGAAAGGGCTGGTACTGTGCCGGTGTAAGAACAGCCAAACCTCTAGAGAATTTTTCTGATAATTTATTTCAACCAGAGGATACGCCTGGTAGCAAGATCTCAACAGACTGAGAAAAATACTTCTGAGAGTAGCAGTTTTCAGTTTCTTTTATGCATTGGAGATGAAGGAGGGAACGTAAGGAAGAGTGCACACAGGTGGGAGGAAGCCAAGTGGGGACCCGCCAACTCGAGTCCTCCTACTAGCCTGGCAGCAGAGGGGGTGGGGGTAGGGTTCACACTTAAATGTTTCATCCCACGTTTTTTTGTCCAGTGGAAAGGCTCTAAGGCTCTAAGGCCTTTCCACTCTCCAAGGGCCCTGGCTTTTGAAATTCATAAGCCAGGTGGAGCTGTCCCCCCTCTGCTACCCACTGTCACACTCCTTTCTTGAGGCACAGACCGGCTTAGCCCCTTGAACGGGGAAGGTCAAAGGGGGAAGAGGGGATCCCAGGAAGAAAACGGTCCCTGATTAATATTTCAGAATGGGGCCCGGGCGCGCACGAGTGCCCTCCTTCCTGGAGTGCATGACTTCTTCATCTCTGTCCTCTGTGGGCCTAGCGGGCTCTGGGACAGGGCAGGCATGCCTTTGACACTCAAAAAACCCATGCCGCCCACCTTCCTCCTCACACATCTCCTGCCTCACGTTTGGCCCACACCTGACGGTTTGCAAAGCCCTTTCACACACACCCTGTCTACTCCATCACAGCCCTCCCACCCAGGAGGGGCGATTGTTCCCATTTCCAGGTGAGGAAACTGAGGCGCAAAGGGATTGGGTGAAATTCCTGTCCTCCAAGTCCTGGGTGTAGTAGGTGGAGCCCAAGGGCAGGGCTTCAGGGGCTCTGTGTGGGCCAGCGTCGCCATCACGGACCCCCTTCTCTGTCCCCTCCCCACCGCGCCCAGCATTCGCCGCCTTCCTGCTGATTGCCTGCCTCCTGGATTTCCAGAGGGCCCTGGCCCTCTTTGTCCTCACCTGTGTGGTTCTGGTCTTCCTGGCCCACAGCCTGGGGATGAAGCTGCTGGGGCCAAGGCTGCTGAGGTGTGTCACGCCTCTGGGGCATCCCCGCCTGAAACTCTGGTTTAAGAGGTGAGTGAGCTTACAGCCCGCAGGTGGGGTGGGGTGGGAAAGAATGGGGTGCACTGGCTGCAGGCCTCTGAGCCAGCTCTGGGGTCACAGCCAAGGCTGAGCGAGAGGGGCTTCCATCTACCCCACCAGATAGTTCCTGTGCCACCGGGAACATGTCCCACCCCACTTGGCCTTTCGGAAGCCCCAGGACAGGTGTTGCTGGGTGGCTTCATAGGTGGCAGCCGTCTTTGTGGAGGTTTGCCAGTTCCTGCCCTCCTCTCTGCTCCACTTACAACAGGTCACCGTGACAGCAGGGAACAGGGCTCAGTAGTTTCCCAAATGACAAGACCCCAGCCCATCCCAGCAGGGAGGGCTCATATCAGTGCCTCCTATCAGATCGCCTGGGCCGTGGGAGCGAAACCCAGGTGCCGTCGGGGGCGGGGGCGCCCCTGGAGTCTGACTCAGCAGGCTGGATTGGGGTCCAGGTGTCACTGTGTGAGAATGTTCATTGTCACCACTGTTAGTCAGTGTCGTGCTGGGGCTTCTCGCTTGTGCACTAAGGTAAGAAAAAGAAGTTAAAAGGCATGTGGATTGGAAAGGAAAAAGTAAAGCTATCTTTATTCACAGACAACATGAACGGTCTGCATAGAAAATTCTATGGAGAACTAACAAGTGAGTTTAACAAGGTTGCAGGATACACGATCAATATACAAAAAGCAACTGTATTTCCGTATAACAACAACAATCATACATTTAAATTATAAATGCTATTTAGAATAGCATAAAATATGAAATACTTAAGGATAAATTTGACAAAAGACCTGCAAACCTGTACATTAAAAACTACAAAACATTGCTGAGAGCAATTAAAGAAGACATATAAATGGAGAAAATTCCCGAGTTCATGGGTCAAAAGACCAGCATTGTCAATATATCAGTTCTCCTCAAATTAATCTGTAGATTCTAATAATATCCCAATCAAAATTATAGCTGGCTTTTTGGACAGAGAGTCTAAAAATCATACGTTGAATTGAAATGCAAAGAACCTAGAACAGTCAAAATGACTTTAGAAAAGCCGGACAAAGTTGATGAACTTACATTACCTGTCTTTAAGACTTGTTACAAAGCTATAGTAATCAAGACAATGTGGTATTGGCATCAAAACAGACAAATGGGTCAATGGAATGGAATAGAGTCCAGAAATAGATCCACATATATATATGGTTAACTGATTTTTGACAAGGGTGCTAAGGCAATTCAGTGGAAAAACAATTATCATCTCAACAAAATCTGCTAGAATAATGGGGTATCCATACGCAGAAGAAGCAAAAACAGAGGCAGGGGAAGAAACAAAAGAGCTTTGACCCAAGACTTACATTATATAAAAAATTAGCTGAAAAGGGGTCATAAACCTAAATGTAACACCTAAAACTATAAAACTTCTCTAAGAAAACACAGGAGAAAAATCTTTATGACCTTAAGTAAGTTTCTTAAATACAAAACAAAAATCACAATATATTTTAAAAAATTGATAAATTGAACTTCATCAGAATTAAGAACTTCTCTTCCAAAGACACAGTTAAGAGAATAAAAAGACAACCCATGACTAGGAGAAAAGTCTTGCAAGTCATATATCTGACAAAGGACTGTGTCTAGAAAAATATAAATACCTCTAAAAACTCAATAATAAGATAAACAAATAAGAATGGGATCAAGATTTGGATAGACATTTAATTAAAGAAGATATATAAGTGTAAATCAACAAATGGGAAGACGTTCAACATCATTCATCATTAGGGAATGCAAATTAAAACCCAAAGAGATACAACTCTCTTCCCACTAGAATGGCTAGGATTCAAAATCTTGACTATACCAAGTGTTGGCAAAGGTGTGGAGGAACTGGGACCTCTTATATTTGGCTGGCGGGAATGTAAAATTGTACAGTCACTTTGGAAAACAGTTCGGCAGTCTCCTGAAAAGTTAGACCTACCATATGATTCACCCATTCCATTTATAGTATTTACTCGAGGGAAATGAAACCATATATCCCTACCAAGACTTGCACACGAATGTGCAGGTGTTCATAGCTGCTTTGTCTGTTATAGCCAAAAACTGGAAACAACCTAAAAGTCCATTTACAGGTGAATAGACTACTACTCAGCAGTAAAAAGGAGTGAGCTATTGATACATGCAAAAACATGGATGAATCTCAAAACAGTTACTCTGAGTCACAGAAGTCAGGCAAAAAAAAAAAAATGTACTGTAGGATTACATTTATATAAAATTCTAGAAAATGCAGACTAATCTGGTAACAGAAAACTGCTCAGTAGTTGCCCGGGGACAAGGAGGGAGGCAAGGTGCTAAGCTCCACCCACTCAGCCTCTTATTTAGTCCTCTCCCAACTCTGAGAAGTGGGGGGTCTTTGGCTTCCTTTTCTCAGGGAGGAAATGAGACTCAGAGAGGCTAGGTCATTTGCCGAAGTCACACAGCTTTCTCTCCTCCCACCAGCCCTACGTGTGCTTCTGCTGGGACCTGGGGGACTATGGAGTGGGATGGGGGAGGGACTGAGGCTGGTGTCTTTCTGCTTTTCCCTGGTAGGGGTCTAGCCCTCGCCGCCCTCCTGGGCCTGGTCCTATGGCTGATCCTGGACACCTCCCGGCCTGAGCAGCTGGTGTCCTTTGCAGGAATCTGCGTGTTCATCAGCGTCCTCTTTGCCTGTTCGAAGCATCATCGTGCAGTCAGTGCTCAGTTGTCAGGCCCAGAGTGGGCCGCAGCCCCTTCTCTCCCTCCGCCTTCTTGGCGGGACAACCACCCCAATATGAGGACCCCTCCCGGTTTCATAGTGTGGCTCACACCTTCCCCCAGGCTCCAGCCAAGCCTCCAGAGACCCTGATGCACACCTGAGTTTGGGGCTCACCACTAAGGAATCGCTAAATGCTGGGAGGAGACCATTTCCCCTCTGCTGGAGTGGGGGCACAGACAGAGTGGGGTTAGGACAGCTAGGGACCCTGCCTAGGGAGGAGGGGTAAGGGGGGAGGGTCTAGGCAGACGGAAGAGACACTGAGGCCAGACCCTGAGGCCACAACTCCGCCCACCCAGTGATGACCCAGGACCAAGTGCCAGGACCAAGTGCCACAGCGTGCGCAAGGCTGGTGGGGTCTTGCCTGGACCCACAGTTAGACCTTGCCCGCTCCCGCCTACTGCCCTAGGCTCATGGCAGCCAAGAGCGTGGCCTGTTATGAACTCCAGGGTGGATGTAACAACTGTCAGTAGGTCCAGCCCCCATCCTACAGCCACACCAAAGCTCCTGTGGCCCCTCAGAGCAGCCCCCTGCCCTGTGATCTCACCTCGTCCTGTCCCTGTGGGTCCTCCAGGAGCTGAGCTCAACAGGAACTTTATGCATTGGTCGCAGGTGTCTTGGCAGGCTGTGTCTTGGGGTCTTGGGCTACAGTTTGTACTTGGACTCCTCGTCATCAGAACGGAACCTGGATTTATCGCATTCCAGTGGCTGGGCGAGCAGGTCCAGGTGTGTACGTGGGGCCCGGCTGCCGGGTGTCTTGGGTTGCCAGGGGAGGGAAGAGAAGCGCGCGAGGCATAGGGCCTTCAGCCGCCATCAGTGATAAGGAACTGACCGTAGCTGCAAGTGCTTAAAAATTGTGTGTATGTGTGTATTCAAAGAAAATGTTTAGTTTGTTGAAGTCATACTTTTTTAATTCCGTTGTCTTATTGCAGTAAATACACATAACACAACGGCTACCATTTTAACCATTTTTAAGTACCATTAAGTTCGTTCCCATTGCTGTGCAGCCATCGTGACTTACTTTATAAAATACAAATTATTGAAAACAAACGGTTGCTCCTGTGCTCAGCCCCTCTCATCACACGCGCCCCTGTGCCTTCTGGAAGGGTCGACCCTGCGTGGCTGGGCTCCGGCACCTGTGTGGCTCTGGGGTTGGAGAAGACAGAGTTGTTGCTCTGGTCACACACACACACACACACACACACACACCCCATTTTATAGAGAGGAGAAGTGACTTGTCCCTGCAGTCGCGATGTGACTGCAGGACCCGCATCCGTCTCCTGTAGAAGCGTGGCCGGGTTCCCACACCCAGGCCACGAACCTGGGATGGGGTCAAGGTGGAGGCTGTTCCCTTGGTCGGGAGGGAGGGAGGGAGGGAGCTGCAGGCACAGGGTGCTCCTCTCGACAGCCTTCTCACTTCTCACTATCTTGCTCCCTTGTTTGTTTCTTTATCATCAAAACAGCTCTCATCTCAGGGTATTTCTTTAAAATCTGTCAGAAGGGTGTGCCTCCTGGAGATTGTGGTTAGAAGGGGAGAGTGGCCATGACTGTGGCTTTAACGCTGCGCACTGCCACATGGTGCCCCAGCCCCTGCAAGGCCAACCTGTTCTTTCCAGCCTGCCGGGGGCAGGAGGGCCTGCAGCCCTCTCTTCCCCTGGGCTGTGGGGGAGGCCCTTGGCGGCCCCTCCAGCCCCCTCTCCTGCTGCTGCTAACCCTCTCCTTCCTTCGTGACCTCACGCCAGTGTTTTGTTTTGTTTTGTTTCTTTCAGATCTTCCTGAGCTACACCGAGGCTGGCTCCCGCTTTGTGTTTGGGGAAGCTCTGGTCAAGGAGGTCTTTGCTTTTCAGGTCAGCTGGCTGTTGATCCGTGAGGCCTTTAGCGTCTGTTGCCAGGCGCCTCCAGCTAGTGAGGAACCTGAGCACGCTGTGTGGGCCGGAGTGGTGGGCGGTGGGCGGTGGGGGGTGGGGGGAGTCCTAGAAGCTAATGGAGCTTAAGCCTCTGGTCCTGGGCAGGGCCCTGGCGATGTGATTGCATGGCTTGGTGGTATGTTTTTGCTTATGTTAGCTGCATTCTTCCTCTTTTCGGCCTTCCTGGAAGAATGTGCACATACCTGCTCCTTACCGTCTCTCCCCGAACCACCCTTTGGAACCATGAATTCATAAACCGTCAGGCTACGAGGAGGCTCGGTGATCTCGGGTCTGCCCTTTGTATTGCAGGTGACCACATTCGACCAAGCCCACGGCGCTAGGGCAGAGCCAGGCCTAGCGCTGGGTCACGGGACTTTCAGTCAAGTGCTAAGTCTTCCCCATACGCTAAGTGAGAAGTCAGTGACATCTTGCCTCCCTCCCAAAGAGCATCTAGTAACAGTAGTAATACATTTAAATCATATCAACGGCTGTCAGAGATTTTGAGATTGGACATCCTGTCAGGAGAGAAAAGCTGAGGGAGATGGGCTTATCATTAATCAGCCTCAGCATTTCCCTGTCAAACACTAAACTGTTTCCTGGCCCCTCAGAGGCCCCGTCCCCATGGACGAATGTCTGGTCAGTGGATTCACCAGTGGCTTTCCGAGCAAAGATGGGTCAGGTGAGGGTGGACTTAGGACAAATGCTCCATGGCCACAGAATTCCCTTTCTCACGAGATTCACTTACCACAAACCTGCATTCACAGCCCTGTTCTCTGCATCATGCGCTCACACACAAGTACACACGCACACGTACACCCCCCCCGCCCCCCCCCAGACACACACTTGCCAGGACTAGGACTTGTCCCGATGTAGGAGTGGCTTTGTTGGTGCTGAGTTGGATAAAAGACTCAGAAGCTTTCTTTCCGCTCGTTCCGTGAATCGCGTGGACCTAGTCCAAGGCCCTTGGCCCCTGTCAGCCTGGGGAAGGCTTCTCTGGGCTTGCTCAGACTTTCAGAATCTAAGCGGCTTCCTGCTGGCTGCAGTCCAGCTCATCGCCCCTCCAGGAAGCTGAGTCCCCGCCGGAGGCTTCTTCAGCTACCCCCACCTCCCCTGGCCGGCAGGCCGGCAGTCCGGCCCGGTTACTGTGGCAGCCACCTCCCCGTTGTATCATTTTGATTAGTCACTCCACCTTGGCTCTACCTCCCTTCTGGTAACTTTCCACCCACATGACGCGCCCCTCACCAGGCTCCTGCATTCTCTCTGGGCCTGGCTGACCTGGAGCACACGGTCACTCATTCACAGACACCCCAGCCCCTGCTGCTCGCCCCCACTTCTAGGCTTAGCAGTGCTGCCCACACAGTCTCCCCGAGGAACCCCGAGCGGGTAAGGACATGCTGTCATCTCCTGAGGGTTTCAGGGCATCTGCCTGATGCAGCCCTTGCAATCCCCAGTGGTCAATAGTGCCAAATTTTGCGCGCACACACACACACACACACACACACACACACAAAATAATAATAATAAATAATAATAAAATAAAAACCAAATAAGGACAAAAAAAAAGATAAGGACTAAAAGATGCCACTGGATTTAGTAATTAAGGGGTGACTGGTCACCTTGACACCATTTTCAGGGGAGAGACTGGGAAATCCACGGAGACCAAGCCGGGATGAAAAAGGAGGGAGATGGGACAATTGAACCAGGGGAGGTCTGGTAAGAGCGCGGCACCCACAGAGGCCTCCGGGGGGGACTTGGACAGGCAGAGACGGGCAGAGACAGGCAGAGAAGCTGGGTGGTAAGGTCGCCCTGGGCAGAGGGGTGGCATGTCCAGAGTACCTGCGTTTCCGTCTCAGCGGTGGTATCGCGGCAGTCACCTCTGAGGAACCTGCTAGCTTTGGGGCTTTGTAGTTCACTGTCACCGGGGACTAGTGACAGGACCCGGTCTACAGTGCGTGGGCCTTGGGGCTGGGGGTGTGAAGGCTCGCCCAGACAGCCTCAGGAGGTCATGGGGAGCCCCGGCCGGCTCGCTCCAGGGAGTGCAAGGTCAGGCCCTTGTCCAAGTGGGTTTCGTCCTACCTTTGGATCCTGTTTCCTGGTGAGGGCGTGACATATGCTCAAAGGTGGGGTTTGCAGAGTGTGGCGTCCAGACCAACAGCACCAGCAGCATCTGGAAAGGCCGCCTCTCCAGGCCCACCACAGACATGCCAAATCTGAGACTTTGGGGGTGAGCTCAAAATTTGCACTTCTAGCAAATTCTGAAGTGATCCTGCTGGTCCAGGGACCACACTCTGAGACCCACTGGCTGAAGGGAGTTAGAAGTCACATTTCCCTTGAGTTATAGGTGAATGTTGGTGCTAGCAGGACTGGCCTGCTCTGAGTTTCCACGAAGCAACGGTCAGGACCCGCTGGGGCAGCCATGCCCTGGGCTCAGGCTCTCCGTGGAGGGGACGCATGCTACCCCATGAGACCGAGAAATGAGACCACAGGGATGGCCCAGAGCAGAGCTCCCCGGGGCCATGGCAGGGGCTTGGCAACCTGCCTGGTGGACAGGGGTACTCTGTCTCTTTGCAGATGCGTGACCTTGGGCGGGTTACCAACGGCCTCAGTGTCCCCATTTGTGGAGCGAAGTTTCCTGGCTGGGAGATCACACTGGCCTCAGGGATCTTATTTGGCATTAAATGTCCCACCTTAGAAAATCGGGGCCATTTCTCTTCTATTCCATTCACCTTCCCTGCCCGGACAGTCACCATTTAATCTGAAACACAGATTCTCTTCCACCTGACATCCCCATCTCACACACAGAAAATGTCTCTTGGCTGCTGCTGGGAGAAAGTCTAATTCGGTAGTCGGGTCCCAGGCCCTGGGCACTGTCCCTTCTGGCTCCAGCCTTCCCTGCAGCTCTGCCAGCCTGCGGAGCAGTCCCCTCGCATGACAGATTGGACGGGCCGTCTAGACAGTACGTGACCTTCTATGCATTTCACTCCCAGGGGCGGCAGAGTGATGTCAGCGGCCCGCGTGTCGGGGGTGTGTCCAGCGCCGGGCAGTCAGGGGCAGTCACGGGGCAGGAAAGGCTTTCTCCAGCCAGTGCCCATGTTCCCTGTCAGGTGACATCCCCCCCCCCGTAGTGAAGCGGGTGACAGATGTCCAGTGCAGCAGGTCCAGATGAACCCTGCAGCCTTTGCCTGGGAAGGAAAGGAAAACCGCCTCTCTTGTCTTGTCTCTCATCTGCAGGCCGCTGCCCGGGGCAGCCTCTGTGCTGCCTGCCATCCCCGAGCATTTTGAACGGGAGCCTAAATCGATTGCTCAAGACTCTCTCCTCTGAAAAACAAACACAGCCCTTCCTCCCCCGCTCCCCTCTGGCCCCTCTTCCTTCACACAGCCCAGCTTCCCCACAGACCTTACCCCTGCCGTCTCCACTGCTTCCTGTCCCACTCCTCCTTGGTTCACGGGTGCCTGGCCTCTGTCCCCACTCCGTGCCTGACACTCTCTCACTTAGGCCGCCAGGGACCGCTGAATCTCCAGGTGCCAAGGGTCCATCTCAGTCCTCATTTGTCTAGAGTTCTCTGATGCACCTGGCCCAGCTGACCAACCGCGCCGTCTAGGAAACCTGTCCTTGCACTCTGGGCCTGTCTCTTCTCCGCCTCCTCCATGCACCTCTCCCCGCCCTGCCCTGCTTAATGGCCGCGACCCCAGGGCCCTGGCCAGACTCACTGCTCTTCTCCCTCAAGGCAGTGGCTTCTGAACGGCACCTGCCCCTGCGCCTCAACCTGTGCTTCTGCGCAGGCGGCCCCACGTCGTCGAGGCCCGGCCCAAGCCCCGCTCTGAGCTCCTGACCCGCTCTCCGACTTGGAGGTCCTACAGGGATCTCAAATGCGGCAGGTTCTAAAGTGAGCTGATGAGCTTTCCCCAGACCACTCCTCTGCCCAGGCTCCCTGCTCTGAAAAGTGTCCGTCTGTTACAGAAAATTAGAGGAGCAAATGAGGATGCAGAGAAAGATGAAAACAAAATGGCACCAGGCCCAGCATACAGAAGGGACGGTTTTTCCTGTCGGGGTGTACTGGTTTCAGTGTCCTTTCAGTGGCTCTAACATTCTGGTTTCCGCACTTAACATTTTAGCATAAGAATGCTCCCATGTTATTACTGATGCTGCGTAGCTTATTATTTTAAAACTGGAACCTATAGCACATTCCAACAGAACAAAATGGAATGTGATAAAACGTGAGTCTCCCTCCCACCCCGACCCCTAAGTCTCCTAATTCCCCCTCCACCTGCAGATCATTCTCGTGCTATTGTGTCCCCACTCAAGGGCACCTTCCCTTTTCACTTAACAACCCATCTTGGAAGTCATTCCAGAACTGCCCAGAGCGGGTTGCCTCGTCTCTGCTTCCTGACTTCACTGCTCCACTGTGTGGCCATTCTCAGGGCAGGTCATGAAACTCGCCCTGCCCTGAGACACATTTCCATTGTTGCCTGTCCTGGTGGTTGTAAATCAGCCCACATGTGGCAGCCCTGGGGTGGGGCCCTGGCCCGGAGGCACGGCGGTGGGTGTGAGAGAGGTTTCGAAAGGCCACCAACGTGATTCCCTATACTGAACTCCAGGCTTCTTCCCTGACCCTGTCAGGCCTCAGGGTGGCGAGGCCTGGGCTGGAGTGGGCTGTCCAGTGTCTCTGAGGCCTGTCCTGGTCCCCTGCCACCTGCATGCCTCTCACCCGGGGTCTCTCCTCTCTCCTGGCAGGTCCTGCCCATCATTGTTTTCTTCAGCTGCGTCATGTCAGTTCTCTACCACGTGGGCCTCATGCAGTGGGTGATCCTGAAGGTGAGTCCCAATGCCGTGGCCTGGGTTCTCCCAGAGACCCCTGCTTTCGGGGCTCACGCTCTCCCAGAATGCCTTGTCCCAGGGTCTATGCTTCCTCAAATCTCTAGCTAACCAAACATCTTTTCACAGAGTCTCTTGTCATGATACTAAGGAGAAATAGTGCCAAAATCCAAGGTGAAGTTTGTAGAATTGGGACCGCATTAAGAAGAAATGTTAAGGAAAAAAAAATAATTTATACCAAAGAGACCTCACGAGATTGGAGCAAGGGGCCACATTGGCCGGACTTCGCTGGTGTAAATGCCAAGTCCTGTGCTCATGTTCATAAACCCTGCTGCACAAAACCAGGGTGCAGGGGACGGCATGGGACTTGGCAGAAGAGTCTGAGGTTTTGGCAGTTGGAACTCAGAATAACCCTGCGCCATCAGGGGGCTACCAGGAGTGCAAACGCTGCCTGTGGTCATGTTAAGAGTTCACGGTGTGTGGCGTGAGGGAGGCAGTGATGCCCAAATCTGGAGAATGGGTTTAACCAAGGGGGGACGATGGACTGAACCATCCGTGGGAGAACAGCAGGGCCGAACACCACACCCTCCAGAGAAGGCTGGAGGGGCAGGGATGACGGGCCTGGGAAAGAGAAGACCAGGGTGGATGTTCAGGTGGGAGTGCCGCCTGCTAGCGCTTAGAGAAAAGCAGGGAAGGGCACGGCGTTGAGGAGAAATTCCAGGGAAACAGATTTCATCTTGATGGAAAGGCAGAATTTTCTAATACAGTGCTTCCCAAAGCCTTTTTTTTTTTGGTGACACTCCAGCTCCATAGCAGGCCACTAAATGTTGCTAGGTAAAGGATCCCGTGGTCAAACGGGTTGGTGAAGCTGACCAATACAAGCGAATTTTACGCAGGATTTCTGAGCGCCTTTACTGAGCTAATAATATGGGTTGGGTTATCTCCAAGGTGTATGTGTACGGTAATTCTCCAATATACTTGACCTGGGAATCCTCCTCCCCACACCCCGCTCCCTGAGGATGATAAGCCCCCATCAATGGAGGTTTGGAACAGGAGGCTTGTCCTTTTGGGGGGAAGTGTAGGTGAGGGGGCCTACCTGGGTTGGGAGTCGGAAGGAAGACTGGTAAGGTAGTTCCGCCCCTGGCTCTACCTGCCCCTGGGGCTTGCGGACGCCAGCTCACAAGCGCCCGACTTCCTTCTAGATTGCCTGGCTGATGCAGGTCACCATGGGCACCACTGCCACTGAGACCTTGAGCGTGGCTGGAAACATCTTTGTAAGCCAGGTGGGTCCTCCAGCCCCCTGCCCTCAAGCTGACCAGCAGCCTCCCCAGGAGGCCGGGCACGCCCTGGCCCCTGGAATTCAAAGCCAGCAGCGGAAGAGCCATGGGAACCTTCCCCCAGGGTCACCAAAGGCAGTTGCTCTGGCGATGCACTTTGCCTGAGTCATGCCAGGGAGGGTGGCATGCGTCTGGCGCCTCCTGCCGCCCTGGGCCTAGGCTGCCTTCCTTAGCCTAGAGACTCACAAGTCCGCGAGACGGAGTTCAGCTTTCTCCTTTCGTGCACAAGGAAACGGAGGCTCGGGTGGGGATGACTGGCTGAGGTCCCGCCAGATAAGCCAGGACTTGGAATCCCGGTTTTTTTCTTCCTGTCCAGTGTTCTTTCCACTACATCATTTTGTCTTTTTTTTTTTTTTTTTACTCTTCATCTTCCTGAAAATGTATTTTCCAAAGTAAATGTGGCTCTGAAAGCAGTATCAGTCCCAAGTCCCTTTCAGAAGGCCCAACCCCCTTACCAGTGGTGGTTCTCCATAGACCATTGCAGGTTCCTAGCCCATCTGGCCAACATTTCAGTCACTAGAAGACATACTTGCCTTTCTTTCTGGCAACCCCCAGGCGTCATTACAAGCTCCAGCCTGGGGTGACGTCTGCTCAGGGCCCTTTGCATGAAAAGAGGCCATTCTCTGAACCTTTCTTATCTTCTCTTTGCTCCCCTGAAAAATGGGGATGACCTTTCTCAGAAGGTTATGAATACAAATGTGAGTCTGGGTGCTTGGACCTGGTAGGCACTCGACACGGGAGCATTGTAAGGCGAGTGGGAGGGCTGGGGGTCCTTGCACGGAGCTAGGCTGACTCTGATGTGCAGAAAGGTTCAGGTAGGGGCGGACCACAGCCCTCGCTCTACCCGCTGTCTGTTCTGCGGTGTACCCCAGCGCTCACGTGACCTGCCCTCTCTGGGGAGGAGGGAGATCCTCTGGGGCCTGTGCCGGCCCGGCCAGCTCTGTTTGTCCGACATCTTTCCTGTTTGCAGACCGAGGCTCCTCTCCTGATCCGGCCCTACCTGGCAGACATGACCCTCTCTGAGATCCACGTTGTCATGACTGGAGGCTACGCCACCATTGCTGGCTCGCTGCTGGGTGCCTACATCTCCTTTGGGGTATGTACACACTCTTGATGGCCGTACAATCAGCTGTCATCCTTTTGGAGAACATCTGTCCGTCATTTTCTGACCATTTTCACAAGTGGTCAAAACATGCAAAATTCCATTATTACTTATAATAGAAAAGCAAAACAAGACAAGAAGCAACCCAGATGTCAAGCATTAAAGGGGGTGAGTTGGGCAGATTCATCCATACCATGAATGCCACTTAGTCCCAGATGGAGTGAGGCGGGCCGTGGTCGGCCTTTCATAGTCCCTGGGGTGACAGAATGATCCCCACAGTCCCCTTCTCTGGTCCCAAATTCCACCTGTCCCTCTCATCTCTCTCCTTGGGAGTGGCTGAGGGGTAGGCTTGAGGACAAGCCAGCCTGCCTCTCAGTCCCTCCTTCGCTCGGGACATGTGGGTGGCACGAGTCAGCTCAGCTCCACGTCCCAGAGAACTCCCTGGGCAGAGAGGCGGCTGTGCAACGTTCCAGGAAGGCCTCTTGTCTTTGTCTCCTGGCCTGGCACCTTCCCATCTAGAATTTTAGAGGTCTCCTGGTTCACACCTTGTCACACTAAGGCTTAGGAAAGGCCCATCAGAGCTGGTGCCCCCAGCCCCCACCCCGCCACCAACTGATTGAGGACGGAGTTCGATACTTTAAAACTGTTCCTGAGGCTTTTTTCATGGTGGCCTACTAGGGGAGGGAATGCCGTAATATTTTCAGGACTTAGGGCCTTTGACTGTCTTAACCTCGTTCTAGGTCTCACAGCCAGTTTAAAGAATGTTATTCTTTCTACTGCGTGCGCGCGGCTGCCGGTCCTGGACTAAGATCCTGGAACAACTCTGTCCTTTTCTACAGTCTGCCTTACAGCTCGTCCTGCTTTCTTTCCCTTTCTCAGGCAGCAGTCCAGGCCTAGCCTCGGGCAGTAGGGCCTCCCCCACTGGAGGGGCTCGGGTGCCCACTTCCCTGTAGCTCTACAGAACGGTGCGCAGACTGCCAGATCAGCCAGGTGGCGTGGGGCTCTATTCACAGCCTATGTCCTGGCAGCCCCAAGGCTACCTCCATAGCTGCCCAGGTGAAAGGGCTGGTATCAGAGAAGCTCTTTTCTGCCCCCACCTGGCTCCTGGCCGCCACTGCAGCAGCCTGGGGACCTCCCACAGCCCTCCCTTCCTCTTCCCACCATCTCCCCTGGCCTTCCACTCACTCCTTGAGGCACTTCCTCCCTGTCTAGTTGTTTGCTGTGCACTCAGCCCCCAAATTCCAGGGAGATCCTTCTTGCTCTCTCCTCTTTTCTCTTTGTAGCTGAGTTGCTGGCTCCCTTTGTCCTGCACCCCTCCTATTGCTAATATCTGGATATTTCTAGACCCACACTGTCCAATACAGTAGCTACTGGCCTGACGCGGCTACAGAGCACTTGAAATGTGGCTGTTCTGAAATGAGATCCGCTGTGAGACTGAGTGTGGAAAAAATTAATACACCTTCTTAATAAGTTTAATATCAACTACATGGATGGAAAGATAATATTTTGGATATATCGGGTTAGATAAAATGTATTATTAACATTAATTTTAGCTGTTTATTTTTATCATTGTAATTGGCTACTAGAGACTTTAAAATCACAGATGTGGTTCACATTATATTTGCCTTGGACAGCACTGATCTAGAGCTTCTCTCTGGCCTGAGGTCCCCGGGGCCACTTGCCTGACTCCTCCCACGGTGGCTGCCACATACTTCTCCCTTTTCGCCATATTTCCTAAAAGCCCTCAAGCAGACACCAGCTCTCTCCACTAACCCCAGAAACTGGTCTCTCTACCCACCCACCTGGTTCAGGAGTCGCCGTGAGAGGAGATTTAGATGTGTGCCTGGAGCCGTGGACACAGGCTAGGCAGAGAGACATCAAGGCGTCTGGCCACGGATGCTCCTTAGTCAGTTGTGCAAGGGTGGGAGCCCCCGGGGCAGAGTCTGTAGGGTCCTGGGCAGGGCAAAGTGGACGTCTAGCACTTACTTTCTACATCTGTGAGACAGGCAAGGTTGCCGCCCACCTCACGGCAGTTTAAGAATGAGATGCCATAGTAGACAGAAAGCACTTCGCGTGGTGTTGAAGACGTAGTAGTAACTTCTCTGGCATGTCAGGGTCATAAACCCACCCTTCGGAAACAGGCCCACTTCATGCTCTGTAGTTGTCTGGATGTATTTCTCAGTAAAGATCTTTCTGAAAATTCAAACGGAGAGCTCAAGCCCTGTGTCCCTCTCTAACTTGAGCCCCGGCATGCTGCAATAGATTGCATCCCTGACGAGTGCCTGGAGGCAATGCCCAGGGATGTCCCGGCCTCGGGGAGCGGTCGGCAGAGGGGAGGCGGTGTAGGGGCCGACCCAGTGGGCTGGGGTGCCCTCCCTGCATGGGACATACCCCTGTTCTGGATGAGCAGGAGCTGACCAGCTGGGGCTTTTGAGGTGGTGGCCACAACGGGCTCACAGCATCCAGGAATGGAAGAGTGGTAGGGTGTGTTCCCTGCTGGAACTCAAGGTGACAAACCAGAGGTAACCTCCAAGCTGGAGGAAGGGGGAGGGTTCTGGCTGGTGAAGGGAAGTTCCCAAGATTCCAGGTGTAGCACTGTCCCCTCTGGAGCTGGAAAACTGCGCGGGAGGCCAGCGAAGCCCCAAAGCCCAGCCTGAAAGTCCCTTTTTTATGGTTTTCTTAAGAGTATTTTCTTTTCTTTAGCTTAACTTATTGTAAGAATACAATATATAAGGCAAACAACCTACAAGATACGTGTTATTTGACTATGTTATTAATAAGGCTTCTGGTCAACAGTGGGGTCTTGGGAGTTCAGTTTTGGGGAGCCACAAGTTATATGCAGATTTTTGACTATGCAGGGAGCTGGGGCCCCTAATCCCCGCAGGTTCAAAGGTCAGTGTACTTGTGCTGCCTGACTTACAGATGTGCGGGGGGAAATACGAGGTTCTGCGTATCATGGCCAATGACCATCTGCACCTACGAGGCGTTATAATTGATAAGGATGGTAGCAGTTATGATGACGGTGGCACACCAGTGGGACCGAGTACCGCGGCCCCCGCTGCGCTGGGCTGAGCCGCTTGGCCCACGCACATGGCCCCACCCACCGTTACCCCCACTTTCACTCTCACAGATCGACGCTGCCTCCTTGATCGCCGCCTCGGTGATGGCCGCGCCCTGTGCTTTGGCCCTCTCCAAGCTGGTCTTCCCGGAGGTGGAGGAGTCCAAGTTCCGGAGCGAGGAAGGGGTGAAACTGAGCTCCGGGTGAGCACGGCGGGCCGGGGGTGCGTGCGGGCCTACAGAGGGGCTAGTGGGGGTAGGGAGGTGGGCACAGGAGCAAAGACGGGAACGGATCCCGTCTTTTCTGCCCTTCCACCAAGCCCAGGCCCACCGCTCCGCTTACACTGCCCTCGTTGCAGCTTTGCTTAGAAAAACGCGGACTCCAGGTCTTACATCTTCACTTCCATTCTCGGACCAGCAGGAAACAATGGGCTGGTGAAGGTGCGGGGCCGGGGCCGGGGCCTGGGCCTTGGGGATGTGGCTCGGTGTGTGTGGTGAAAAGGCCCCGTGCCACCTTCTTCACCTGCCTTGAGGTCCGACCGCCAGTCACATACTCGCACCCTGAGTGCGGCTCGGGATGTCACTCATCCCCTGACATTCCTTCGTCACCGCCTCAACAGCTGTCATGTAACATCTAATCCTTTAAACACGTTGAAAAGGCGCCACTTTGGCAAATGTGCTGGGGGATACGGGCCCAGCCCCAGCCTCACAACTTCCGGAAGGTCCAGGGCAGCACCGCCCTAGAGAAATACGATGTGAGCCACATCTATATGTTTAAAACTTTCTTTAAAAGGTATTGTTTATTTGTTTTTAGAGAGGGGGGAAGGGAGGGAGAAAGAGAGGGGAAGAAACTTTGATATGGGAGAGAAAGATCCATCAATCACACGCCCCCTGCTGGGGACCTGGACCACAGGCAACCCAGGCACGTCCCCTGACTGGGAGTCGAACCTGTGACCTTTTCGGTTCACAGGCTGGCGCTCGGTCCACTGCGCTGCACCAGCCAGGGCCACATCTATAATTTTAAATTTTCTAGTTGCTGTCTTAAAAAAATGTAAAAAGAAACAGACGATTTTAATAAAATATTTTATTTAATCTAATTTATCCAAAATACTATTATTTCAACATGTAAAAAACTAGAAATATAATCATTTTATAAAATGATAATTTTATTTTTACACTGACTTTATTTCGTACCAAATCTGCAAAGTCTGGTGTATAACTTGTAACATATCTCAATTCTGAGCAGTCCCCTTTCAAGCGCCCAAAAGCCGTGCGTGGCCAGTGGCTCCTGCCTTGGACAGCTCTGCGCTGGAAGTCTGGTCTTATCCTGGTGCTGGGACCAGCCCTTTTCTCCCTCTGGTTGTCA
Source organism: Mormoops blainvillei (assembly GCA_004026545.1). Lineage (NCBI taxonomy): Eukaryota > Metazoa > Chordata > Mammalia > Chiroptera > Mormoopidae > Mormoops > Mormoops blainvillei. Next base: position 9,773 of record PVJD01009212.1, on the reverse strand, counting down.
GAGGGGAAGCAAGGACCTTCGGCTCTGAGATGCATTGTCCAGGGGTCTGCTCCGACCTCCGCCGGATGAGGGGCCCTGCTGTTTGCAGGGACACACCAGTAAGATGGCTCTTGATCCCAACGACAGAGACGCCCAGAACGTCTTAGAAGCCGCCAGCACTGGAGCCGCCATGTCCGTGAAGGTCGTTGCCAACATTGCAGCCAACCTTATCGCCTTCCTGGCGGTGCTGGCCTTCATCAACGCTGCCCTCTCCTGGCTGGGGGACCTGGTGGATGTACAGGACCTCAGCTTCCAGGTACAGTCCTGGGCGGCCTGCTGGGCCTGTGGCGGGGGCGACCTGGGCACTGAGTGGTGGGCGGATGCCCAGCAGAGCCCAGGTCGGCCCAGGTCCCAGTGAGCGGCCCCTCTCGCCTTGTGCCTCAGCTCCTGTGCTCCTACATCCTGCGGCCTGTGGCCTTCTTGATGGGCGTGGCCTGGGAGGACTGCCCCGTGGTGGCCGAGCTGCTGGGGATCAAGCTGTTTCTGAATGAGTTTGTGGCCTATCAGGAGCTCTCCCAGTACAAGGAGCGCCGCCTCGCTGGGGTTGAGGAATGGGTCAGCGGCAAGAAGCAGTGGATCTCGGTGAGTGTCCGGTCCCCTCCCTGAGGCAGCTGCCTGCACTGCTCCTTGGGCCCAGCTGAGACGCACACACTGCCGTGGCACTCAGCCACCCATACCCTAGTGCCCTGGGCTTGAGATGGCTTCCGGCTTCACTGCCGCCAGCTTAGACCCCTTAGGAAGCTGAGGTGCGCGGAGGGAACCTTGCTGGAGATACCTGAGACCCGGCTGTTGATGGACCGCCATCCTGTGTGACCTGAGGCCAGTCGCTGCTCCTTGTCTCTCCTGTAGGAAAACTGGGGGAGCACCTGCCATGCGTACCCCAGAGGAATAGGTGCGAGCCTCCAGTGAGCCCCAAAAGTGAAGTAGGGAGACCTCACCTCCATATTCACTGTCAGTATGGTACACTCAGGTCGGGGCTTGGCTCTCTCTGTTAAAATTTATTTTAAAATCTGTAACAACTCTGTAAAATGAACCTTTCTAAAAGAACAAGAGCTGTATGTAACACCATCAGGAATGAAAAAGCTACCCCTCTCACCATCCTAAAATAACAGCAATTGTTGATTTATATATTTTCTTCTGTTCTTTTAAAGAGAGTTTACACAGTGTTTGTTTTAGAATCCGTACTTTATTGTAGCCAGGTTCCCCCCCCCCCACCTACTATTATGACATAAGCACCATTTTTGATGTCTGTACCCTCACATATTTAAGCAACCCCCCTGCTCTCGGGCCATTCAGGTTAAAGCCATTATTTGGCAATTATACACGATGCTGAAAGGAATGAGTTTGTGTACAGAACTCCCTGCTCTGGACTCACTTCCGCGGGAGCTTTCCCAGATGTGGGGTGACTGAGTCACATGGCCTGAGTCCTCCTGTGGTTGCTGCCAGTGACTTTCCCAAAGGGTTGCAGAAGCTGAAATCACCCCCAGCTGTGCCTGAGAGCATTGGCTTTACCACACACTGAACAGCACTGAGTAGCCTCTCCAAAAAAGAAGTTCTGCTATTTGAATGGGCAAATAATAGCTCGTTGTTTTAATTTCTGTTTCTTGGGGTTACTAGGAGCTTTTAACATGAAATGTTTTTTTGTCTTTTAAGTTATTTCTTTTTAATTATAAAGGAATGTATTCTTTTTTTAAAAAAGTTTGCACGGAGTGAAAAGCCCAGATCTCCCCCCACCGCTCCCCCTGTGTTCCTGTCTCACTCTCTTCCCCGTGTGCCTGGTGCTCCCCACGCACGGCGGCATCCTCGCCCTAAGCCCTTCCAGGCTGATACTGTCGTCCCCACTTTCCGGACGGAGAAGCGAAAACATAAAGAGGCTGTTCACTTGCTCAGCCTGATCATACCAGGGGACAAGCCTGGAACCCAAAGCTGGTTGGGCTCCATGTCCCTCACTCTCTTCACTAGGCCACACGGTCCCCACCCTCAGCATGACGGCACCCTCAGAGCTCTCAGCCTGAGAGGTTCCCAGGAGACAGAAGTGCAGCCTGCAGAGTATCAGGAAGGGGCCAGTTGCCCAGGTGCCCCCGGGGTGCAGAGCCTGGTGGGACTGAACAAGCCCGAGTCACACCCAGAGAGGCTGTGGTTAAACAGATTGAAGGGCACCCAAGGTGGTGCAGTGTGAACTGACTTACAGGCGGGTGTGCCCGGCCTAGGCAGGGGCAGCGCCAAGCATGCCCAAGGTCAAAGACACAGCAGGTGGGTGATATTAAGACCAGGGAGCCAGGTGGTGTAGGGTGCTTGCGTCCGACCCAAGGGGAGCCCCTCTTCGCTCATCTTCTGTAATTCCAGGTCAGAGCAGAAATCCTCACGACGTACGCCCTCTGCGGGTTCGCCAACATCAGCTCCATTGGGATCATGCTGGGAGGCCTGAGTGAGTCCGGGGCGGGCGTCATCCGAGCATCCGGGACTGTTGGGGGCCTGGACTCTAGTCCTGGCTGTGAAACAGTTTCCTGGGGATCTGTAGGCCTCAGTTCCCCGCTTTGTCTGAGGCGAGGTCTGAGCGAGGCGGCTGTGGAGGCCCCTCCCAGCCTGGGAGTCCCATCATTTCCCTGCTTCCGGGAGCGGCCCAGGCCAAGCCTGGCCTTGGGACCTGGGGAGGGGCAGGAGGTGCGGTACTGGACTGTCCCCTGAGACTCTGGCCTGCCGCTCCCCGCACCCAGAGCGGACAGGCAGGCCTGCAGTGCCCAGGCAGGAATGCTCTGCCCAGCTCTCAGCTCTCCAGAGGAACCGTTTCCTCTCTTTGTAGCCCCCCTGCCTAGGGGGGAACCGCCCCATTTTGTAGGCGGGACACTGAATCTTGGAGAAGCGAAGTGATGGCCTAATCACTCAGCACCTAAGCGGCTCAGCCTGTATTTAACCCCAGGTCGGCCTGACTCCAGACTCAGGCTCTTTTCTGACCTCCGCCCCGATGACGCGTGTGGGGATGTGTGGGGTGCTACCCAGAGGCTCACGTCAGGCCAAGGAAGTGACCTGGGACTCCCAAACTCAGCCAGTGTCAGGCGAGGAAGGGGAGTCAGCAGACATAGCCACAGGGGCAGAGCGTGGGCAGAGAGGCCCCTGTGTCCTGGCCCTGAGCACCCCCATCCCCTTGCAGTCTCCATGGCCCCCCAGCGGAAGAGCGACTTCTCCCAGATCGTGCTGCGGGCACTCTGCACTGGCGCCTGCGTGTCTCTGGTAAACGCGTGCATTGCAGGTGAGCCCCGACCTTCTAGCTGGGCTGGGCAGGGGGGCCCTGGTCTTTTTGGAAGTCCTGGCGGGGAAAGGCGCCGCTCACTGACTGCTTTCCCCGCACAGGGATCCTCTACGTTCCCAGGGGGGCTGAGGTCAACTGCGCGGCCCTCCTGAACACGACCCTTGGCAGCAGCAGCTTTGAAGTGTACCAGTGCTGCCGTGAGGCCTTCCAGAGGTAAGGGCCCCGGGACGCCTTGGGCACCAGGGCAAGGGGTAGAAATGTCACGGCTGTGAACATTGGTTCGTGTGGCCGGGGAGGAGGAAGTGGGGCTTGAGAACCAACCTTGGGGAGGAAAGACGGACCGGAGACATGGAGCAGGTCTCCCAGGGTGGCCCAGCCTTGAGTGTCCAGCGGGGCCGTCCCGGCACTCAGACTGCAGTCTTTGCTTTTTTTCAGCACGAGCCCAGAGTTCAGCCCAGGGGCCCTGGACAACTGCTGTCGATTTTATAACCACACAGTCTGTGCACAGTGAGGACAGCATGCCTTTGTGCCTCCCAGCAGCTGTCATTCCCCGGGAGGGAGCTGACCCCAGCTTCACCTCTCCAGGCCTCTCCTTGGGGAAGCCACAGGGCTTAGACTCACCACGGTCCCACCCTGGGAAGGAGTGATGGGGTGAGGGGGCGGAGGCTGAGAGGGTGTGTAAGTGAATGAAGGATGCTCCCCTGTGCTGCTACCCCCTTTCCTGCCTCCCAAATGTGAATTCTCAGGGTCACTTCTGCCTCCTCTTCTCTCCCCTCCACACCCAATAGTACCCTGATCTTTTCTGCCCCTCATCCTGCCCTCGGTCTCTCCCACGCACCCTTCCCTTCCATTACAGTCCCTCACCCCTGGTGTCTCAGCGCCCCCTGCCCTCCTCTCTGGGCATGAGGGGCTTACGCCTGCTCATGGTTTCTCCTGGAGACCTCTCCCCTACTTCCAGAGACCCCCGCTGCCTTCCCCTGTAGCACTTCCCAAGCTGGTGTCCTGTGGAACACTGTCCCACCTGGTGTCGGCTAGGGAAACACTGGGCTAAATAAAGTTGGGTTTGGTTTTTTTTTTTCTTTCTCTTTTAAAACTATAGACATGTCAGAGCTCATTGTGGATGTGATAGGAGATGCTTTCCAAACTTATTTGACTGTAAGAACATTTTTGATGGAAGTTAGTTGAGGATTCCGTGGAACACAATTCGGGTAATATTGATTCATGGTCAAACTATTGTATTTAACATAATCGTACTACTCAAAAATGTTTGCATAGCACATGTGCCAGGCACTGTGCTCAGGGCTTCATGCTCCTAACTCAATGTTTACAACAGCCCTGTGGAGGCAGGTACTATGATTGCCCCCAGACGAGGACCAGAGAGTTTAAGTAACTTGCCCAAAGTGACACAGCTGGGGAGGTGAAGAGGCAGGATTTGAACCCAGGTCATCCCATGCCACAGGCTGTGGTGTTTAATGCTTTCGCTGGGCTGCGAGCAGCCAAGGAACTCTGTTGTAGCCTTGCCGCCACCTTCTTCCCCTGCCCTTTCCCCCCACCCCAGCCCCTCTGACCAGCTGGTCAGGCTTCTGCTGTGTTCTCCCTGCCCCGAGCCTTTGTCTCTGGAGTCCTGCCTGGAGGTCATGCAGCACACCCCGCCCCTCTCCCTTTGTCTCTGCTGTTCCTGTCTCAAAGCTCAGCTCCTTGGCAGGTTTGTCGCCGTGACCCGCAATGTCCCCGTCCCCGTGGTCAATGGGCCCATTCCCTCACCGGCTGTCAGGTTGGGCTTCCCAGCTGGGGCCAGTGCTGGCCAGAGGCAGAGGGGTTATGGAGCCTGGTCAGCAGTGACCCAGCTCAGCCCCAGTCAGCCAGGGGCTGCTTCTGCTCCGTCGTGGGGTTTGGTTTCACTGGAGAGTGGCCTTGCCCCTTGCAAGCCCCACAGGCTAGCTTGGGGTCCGTCCTTAGGGCCTGAGTGTTTCCTCTTTGCTCCGCAGAGTAGACTCTTGGCCTGATTCCCACACCCCGTGGCCACGCCCTTGCCTTGCTCTCTGCGGCCCCCTACTTAGCCCCCATCCTTGCCCCACCTCCCCCCGGGCTGTCCCTGGACTCCCTGCTCACACAGCACATGGCCAGTGTCCTGCCCTCGAAGCACAGTGCTGGGCCTGAATGTGCTCGTGGAATGGAACTGCACCTGCTCTCAGTGGGCACACCGCTGTAGGAGACTGCATGTAATATAGTGTCACAGCGGGTCGCATCGCGTCTCCCTAAAGGTTTGTCCAAGTTCTAACCGCCCCCCCACCCCATTACTTGTAAATGTGACTTTATTTGGAAATAGGGTCTCATAGGTGTCAGGAGGCTAAATGTCTCAAGATGAGATTATCCTACACATAGGGTGGGCCCTAAACCCAATCATGTATAAGAGAAAGCGGAGGGCGATTTGAGGCACAGGCGCAGAGACAGGCAGTGAAGGCCATGAAAGGACATAGAAGCAGAGATTGGAGTCCCCCGCTCCAAGACCTCGCCCCTCATGGTGACAAGCCAAGGGGAGCCTGAAGCTACCAGAAGCTGGAGGAGACATGGAAGGATTCAGACAGAGCGTGTCCTCCAGATTTCGGACTTGTGACCTTCAGACAGTGAGAAAACAAATTTCTATTGTTTTAAGCCACCATGTTTGTGGTAATTTGCTATGGCAGCGCTGGGGAACTAATACAGGATATTTTGAGTGGGACCCTGGTACAGAAAAAAAAAATGACATTCGGGGAAAACTGATGAAATCCAAATAAAGTATGGAATTTAGTTAATAACACATTAATATTTGGTTCTTTAGTTGTAAGAATGTACCACAGTAATGTCGGATGTGAACAACAGAGGAAACGGTGCGGGATATATGGGAACTGTGTATTATTTGTGCAACCTATTTGTGAATCTAAAACTATTCTAAAATTTAAAAGTTAATTTTAAAACCCCCTGGGGAAAAACTTGCATTGACACAGGGGGAGTGTAACTTGTAATTCAGCCCATGGGGGGGTCTTGTCTTTGACAATGTGTGTCCCGGTGGGCTACAGCTACTCCCTTCCCTCCACCTCTTCCCACTCCTCTACTGTCCCCCCTCCCATCCCCTCACTGTAATTCACGTGCACACCTTCCGTTGAATGTGAATTAGCCCTGACCTCTTCACAACCATATGAAAAACGGCAGTTGCTTAGAATTACTTTTGGCCCAGAATGAGTGAGCCCAGAGTTTGGTCAGGACCTTAACCATCACTTTGAGAGCATCTGTCCCTCCCAACTTTTCTGAGAATTGTTACATCTGCAGCATGGGTGTCTCTGTCACCATGTTCTTCTGTTCGACTCACAAGGCTCCGCCCCCATGACCACCATGGATTGAAGCAGGACTGGACGCCTGACTCGGATGAGGCCAAATTCAGATTCTTGGAAAAGAATTTGAACTAAAAAAACCGAGACCCAGAATTGGGAGCTGAGCTGCCATCATGGGGCTGGGCTGGAGCTGGTCCTAGTCCCACCCTTCCTGCAGCCAAGTCGCTCCCATTTTCTGTGGATTCCATGACAGCTGAATTCTCTCCAGAAATCTCGTCTAACCTGAGCTACTGTAAGAAGGTAGCTCTTACTTAGTAATCCAAAGGATACGGACTAGGCAAGCCACTTTGATAAACTCCCCATTTCTTTTGGGGTCAAGGAATCATTCATCGTTTGCTCGAATATCATCAAAAGAAGAATCTCACTGTCTCGCTGCACACCCCATTCCTATTGGACGGCTGTACTTCTTAGACAGTTCTTGATTTGGCATCAAAAAGTGTTCCCTTGTCATCCCAGTTTTGCCATTCTGGGCCATCTTTATTTTTCTTTTTTTATTTACCAGAGTAATTCTTGCTCTTGACTTTTAAAAAGTCAAATCGTATAGAAATCTTACAGAAATGCTGTAATCCCTTTTCCACATGTCAGCCCTCCAATGGTTTGAAGACAGTGACCATCCAGGCTCCTTCCTCTGAGCTGGGAACCGTAGTCATTCTCTTGTTTCTCACAGAGCACATACTAATTTCAAATTTTGCCCAAACCTGATTCTTAGTTGTTCTGCACTCACGTGCAGATAGTCCATGAGTCATAAGCAAGTCCGAGACTGAAGCCAGAACACAGGGTGGTGAATAGGATGTCATGGGTGTAACCAAGAGGCTGTGATGTGAGCTGAGACTGAATGTCGCCTTGGGAAGGTATTCAAAAGAGGCAGTCCAATGAGGCGGGAGGAGTGCGAAGGAGCTACGTGCCTGCCTCAGGAATCTGCAAAGCTGAGGACTTGCATGTTGAGGGTGAAGCATGAGTTGTCATGGAGGGAGAGAATGGGAGAAAGTCGACCAGAAATAAGATATGACCGGGAAGGGGTGGGTGGGACCTTATCTTTAGGGACTTCTGCTCGGACTCCTACTTACCCACCATCAAGAACGTGACAAGTCCCTAACTTGCCTGGGGGGTGCTTTCCATTCCCAGAAGCAAAGGGGGATTTCTGCTTTGGACCACGTCCTGGCAAAGGTGTGGAATGGTGGAGCGAAGTCCTCACACCAACAGAGACTTTGTGACTAGAAGTGAAGGGGCAGCCGACACAGCCGGGCACTTATTCTACACTTGAAGACAAAGGCATTCAGGAAAGAGACGAAGAGTCAAGTCCGCTCTTGAATGGAACTCTGGCTTTGACGAGGCAAAATATCCCAGCAAGGAAAAAAAGGCAGAGGTGACAAAAGACACCAACATGTTTATAAATGAATATTGATAGGAACCTGGTTTATAAGTTCAGAATTTTAAAATAACAGGCACTGAAGTCTGGCCAAAGGACACGTGACACAGCGTCGGACAGATGGCTCTATCATCCCGTAGCAGTTATTTCCCTTTAGTAATAACTGATCGTCTAGATGGACCACTGGCCGCCTAGCATAAAGACTACGTTTCCCAGCCTCCATTGCAGCTGGGGGTGTCCACGTGACTAAGGCGTAGTCAGCGGTGTGTGAGCAGAAGTCAGCCTGTGGATGCCCTTAAGGAAGGGGTCAGCAAACTTTGTCTTAAAGGACCGGAAAGTAAATATGTTAGGTTTTGTTGGCCATAGTATATTATGTTTGTTGCAACCACTCAACTTAGACAATCTTTGAGCACATCGGAGTGGCTATGTTCCAATAAAACTGAGTTTACAGAAAAATAGGTGGCCAGTCCACAGGCTGCAGTTAGCTGTCCCCCCGTCCATTTCACAGTTCTGCTCCATGCCAGTTGCATCACAAATGAGAAGGTGAGCCCACCTGGACAGTGAAGACGAAGGCAACACCCTGTGGATGGGGCGGCCACGAGTTAGGAGGAGCCTGGGACCATCATATCTTTGTAGATCAGGGCTGCCATGACAACGCAGACCTTATGTGAGAGAGGAAGAATGCCTGTCTTGTTTATGTCATTATTTGGGATCTCTGGCACAGACAGTGGACAAGGAAAGCAAGACAGACAGTCTTTTCCTCTTCTCTGTGGGGTTCCTGGTGAACAAATGGGAAATAATTATTAACCGGGGGCCCGTCACCTGGTTCTGTGGCATTTCTGGCTCTCTGGTTCATTCCACTGGAGCCCTACCTCCCTCTGACAAAGTCCACATCTGAAATATGCCACCCAGTGGCCACCAAGACCTAAGAAAGAGAGTCCTGATACACATGCGAAGAGACAGAGCGAGAGAGCGAGCGAGTGCGTGTGCCAGGTGACCAAACTGCAGTTTCCCCAATTAGCTTCATGACGGGAGAGCACCAGACAGAGCGAAAAAAAAAGAAGGGATCTACAGGCTCCATGCCACAGGCTCATGGAAGCAGGAAAGCGCAGAAGAGGCTGATCTGCAGGGCGGGGCCGGTTAGTGTGGCCCAGCCCACAATGTGGACTCTAACCAATCAGAGCTGGGTTCCCTCATCGAGGTGAACAGTAAGGTGGCACTAAAAGAACATCCCTCTCAGCTCATCAACCAGCTCCACTCCACCTCCAAGCATTGCAAATTATGTTCAGGGCAAAAAGGAACAAGAACTGTTTGGAATAGACTTCGAATCCTTATATAGGTTATGTTGGTATCTGACTTCTCTCCGTATGGATGCCTTTTATAAATTTTCAAGATGGAACTCCTTAGTTCTCTTCTACAAGTAACACAGGCAATGACTGACAGGTCAAGGCCGCTCAAGGAAACGGCGCACAGAAGGCTGCAAGCTCTCCTGCATGTCAGTTAACGCCATGTGTCCAGCGACCGCGTGTGCTTAAACCACGGAGATGGGGCTTGGTGAGGCTGAAAAGCCACAGTGTAGGTTGCTCCTGTCACTCAGCTCCACCAGACAGAGGGCACGTTTCCCCCCAAACAAAAGTTTTTTGGCTTTCCTTCTAAAAGGCAAGTCATTCCGGGATGGGATGGGACACTCACTCTATAAACTAAAGATTGCTTTTATCTCCTGAAACTTACTTTCTCAGTAAGA
>PVJD01009211.1:0-65187 GCA_004026545.1 Mormoops blainvillei | reverse complement strand
GTTACTCACGTGATTTCGCACCACAACCATGATACATTGAGATGGATTTCTCTGCTTCTGCAGGTGAAAGAACATAGGTCAGAGAGGTTAATTAGCTGGCTGAAGAACACACAGCTTGCAAGTAATGGAGCCAAAATTAAATCTGTGTCTACATAACTGCAAAGTGTGTCTTCTTTCTAAATAATCATGTTGTCATCAAAGCTTTTGTGATCTGATCATAGGAGAAACAGAAAGAGGCCACGACTCCTTCAGTAGTTCCTCCCTCCCTGCCTAGTGATGTGTGACTTTTGCAGGGAAATTTGATGACGTACATGAATAATCCAGTGTTTTTGTAAATCTATGTGTTACTTCTCAGCATTGTTTGCATTTAAAGGGGGGATTCCTAATTGTGGAATAAAAATATTTGCTACGTATTTTTCTGTTCGGTTCATTACTCTATCCCCAGTGCCTAGGACTGTCATCCCTTTGACATAGTACATAATCAGTATGTTTTCATTGAGTCAATTAAAACAATTTCAGTCAGCATAAGTGGTTTGGGAGAAACTAGAGGAGACAGAGGAGCGCATAACTGGGGTGCACTGTTTCCCCAACCTCCTGAAGTCACACACCTTATGCAGTGGCTCACTCAGCTTATACATACAGCTGAATTTGTGTGTTTAAATAATGTCCAGGGGTAGGCTCAAGACATAGGTCGGAGTAGGTGAAAAGTAGAGAAATTAAAGACAAAAGAAGGGGTAAAAGCGAGGAAAGCATGTAGGAAGAGGGTGGGGGAAGGACGCGGAGCTCGGAAGAGCAGGAGCACGTCACAGTGTTTCCCGGTCTGCTCACACTCTGCAGCGTTGATCATATGCTGTCCCAGCCTTCTGGGCAGGGCGGGCCCCTGGAGGGTGAATGCGATGCAAGTGCGGAGGCTGCAGGGCTTCCAGGAGGGTATGCTCTCAGGCCAGTGCTGGACTGGCTGCCGGAGGGCCGTGGAGACTCAGCCTCATAGCGCCTTCCTCCTCCACTTCTGGGGCAGTAATTCAGGGGTGAAGCCAGGGATCAGGGCGGGGAGAGGGAGGGTGCTGGCAATAGTGGGAGGGGGGTGCCAGGGGTGAAAGTGGAAAGAGGAGATCTGTGGGAAAAGAGGAATACCCCTGGTGATTTCGGAGGGCAGTAGGGTTTGATGGAGATTTGTGGCTGATCAAGGGATGTGGACAGAGTGTAGACAAAAGTAACTCATTGTCTAGATCCAGTAGATGGTGAGCTCTATGAGGGCAAGGAGTGCTGGCCTAGTTCACTGTTTAACCCTGGTGCATAGTAACTAGTCAGCTACCTGTAAGTAATTAGTAAAGCTATTTCAATCACTTTCAGCCAACGGTTCTTTCGTTCATGGAAAACATCCCAGATTTTATTCAGTTGTGTTGTGTGTGTGTGTTTATGTCTGGGCTCATGTTCATATTTCAGGGAAGAGGGATTTTAGCTTTCATCAGGCTTTTTCAAAGAGAATTAGTGACCCCTAAACAATTGAACCACTGTTCTGGCTAAAGCTTTTCAATTGCTATGATCTAAACTCCATACAAGTTTCCAGGTCCCTCATCAAACAATTCCCTCCTCTATTAGTTAGCGTTGCACTATTTACTGTAACAAACTGACCTCCAAAAGGTATATTGGGTTAAATAAATGCCATATGCAATAGAAGGTTATCTCTTGCTCAAATAATAATCCAAGGTGGTGTTCCTGGTTAGTGGCAGTCACTGAGGGACCAGGACTTCTACGTCTCTGCCACCTTCAAGGCATGGCTTTCAGTGTTATCTTAGGGATCAGCAGCACAGACAGAAAGGGAAGAGTGCCAGTGCCTGAAGGACGCTTTTAAGAACTGGACCTGAAAATGGTACGTTACCTCTTCCCACGTTCAATTGAACTCAGTCACTCGAAAGTAATGGTTGCAACGGAAGCTGGGAAGTACAGTCCAGGTATATCCAGGTGGCAGAGACAAAGGGTTTTGGTGAGCAGCTAGAATCCTCACCACATCTCCTCTGCTGATAATGAAGCACATTTGCAGTAATGCTCTTCAAGTGGAAATGCTGGGGTAAAATTCTAACGATTGATGCTGCGACTCTCTCTTGAGACTCAGGCCAATTTTTAAAACCTTGATAATTATGGATAGCGGTGTCTCCTGCTTTCAGTGGCTTAGACTGTTTTTACAGAGTTTCTGTCTGCTTTGACAAAGGGGATTTTTCCTGGGGACAAGACAAAGTCTCACATATTTCCTCATCCAAAGCGGTCCCGGAAATCAGGATTTGGGGGGACGTTTTAGGAGAGTATTCCAGACACACAGGCTCTGACTTTCCTGGTTCTTTATCGAGAGCCAGTGAGAACCCAGCTGAGTTGGACTGGCCATGTAGCAAACGTGTGATCTGGGTTAGACCGTGTCCTCATTGTCTTTCATTGATCCTAGAAGGTCGTGGCTTTTTGTCCCTCTCGCTGGTGGTAAATACATGATTAGGCTGAGAAGAAGCAGACTAGAACCAGTGGATTTTTATTTGGAAATGGGAAGGGCTTTGAGAAAGAAAATAAGGTGGAGATGAAAAGTTGGAGAGGGAGGAAACTCAGAAAATGGAAGGAGAGAAAAGCCAAAGGATGATGAAAGCGGAGGAAAAGGATTTACTCTATATTTCAGTGCTATGGACTGTCCCTAATGAGGCAGAACCCTGTGGGCTGTGTTTCTGTGCCCTCATTCTGCCTGCTTTCATAGGCCCTGGTTTGTGCTTAGTCCTGATTTATTGATCTTTTGAGCAGTCTTGAAGTATTATTCTTATTTTTGTAATATACCTGAGGTCCGAAGTAAGGGTATTGATAGATAAACAAAATAGAGTTGCCCTAAGAACCTAGGTGATTACTATTTACCATTTTTCAGCATTAGCTGCCATTAGCAAATAATAATAAGTACAGGTTACTTATTTGAATATGACTCATTAATCCCTTTTTTTGGGGGGGGGTCAGGTAACTAAAATATGCATTGTTATTCTAGCAAGGAATAGATGTCCAAGGAATAACACTGCAATGCTGAAACTCAGCATTTGGCTGAGAGGTAGATCTGTTTACTAATGCATGCTTGCATTAATTAATTAATTAATTACTTAAATAAGTGTTTTCTGAGGCCCCATTGTGTGGGAGATACTAGAATAGATACAGAGGATAAAACACTTGAATGCCTACCAATTTGCCAAGGGCTATGCTAGATGGGTTCTTTGCATTTAATTCTCAAACCTGCTCTGCAAAGCAAGATTCTCATAAGTTCTCAGATGAGGACTTTCAGAGAATTTATATAATGTGCTTAAGGTCACATAGGAAGTTAAATGGAGGAACTGGGTATCATGGGGTCCAAGTCCATCTTTCTTCTGCATCAGGTTGCTTTTTGGTTGCAATAGTCTAATCTTATACCTGTAATAATAGAATTAACAAACCAAGGCCACTACTCATCTTCTCAGACCTACACGTTAGTGAAACGGGTCTCTCATTCCCTGAACTTTCCACATTCCCTTGCCTTTCCAGTCATCTCTACTTATTATGGCACTGCCCATTGGTTAAGGGACAGCTTAGTTGCTATCTCTTTTGTGATGATGAAACCTTCTCTCATTTTTTCTAACAAGAATGCTTTCTCCCTCCTGAAAACTTGTACCTCTCACTTGACATAACTTGTCTAGCTGTCTTTGTGTCAAGTGGCCTCTAAAGTGACCCCCAAGTATCTTTACTTCCTAGTATTCATGCCTTTGTACAGTACCCTCTCCTTGAACATGGGCTGGATTTATTGATTCTCTTCTAATAAACAGAATATGACAGAAGTGATGGGATGTCACTTTTGATACTGCCAATGAAAAGATTCTGGCTTCTGTTTCGAACACTCTCTTTTACTCTCTTGCTCTAGGGGAGCAAGCTGCAGTATAGAGAGGCCCATGTCTCATGTGAGAGGAATCCCTTCGGCTGAGATTTCAGGTGAGGCTGTAGCCCCAGCTGACAGCTTGCCTGCAGCCTCATGAAAGGCCTTGAGCAGAGGTGCCAGCTAAGCTGCACCCAGGTCCTTACCCAAAGAAGTGGTGGTGCAATAAGTATTTGTTGTTTTATGCCACTACATTTTGGAGCAATATTACATTATATTATCAAATAGATATTATATTATCTCTATTACCAATATGGTCCTACTGGATTATAAATTGCTTGGACACAAGGTCCCTTCTTTGTCTTTCTTCTGTATCCTCAAGCAGAACATTTTACATCAGTGGCAGGAGGAAATGTCCTCTCACGTTTTTGGTATTGGTGAGGAGAATTTGGAATAAATAGAAGATCTTTTTGGAATTGGTACCATTCCCCTGGATTGCAAACAAAGAGCTTGTCTCAATTACTGGCTTGGCTAAAAAGTTTGTTTAGTTTGTAACATGGCTCTAGTAGTGCTTAGTTGTCTTTAACTTCATTTGAAACAGTTTTGTTAGATTGTATTATGACAGCTGTCATATCAGTGTGCATTAAAAAAACTTAACAAAATTGGTAAATTTTGGTATAGCCATTTTAATATTGAAGGTAGAAGAAAATGTGCAATATTTTCGGCACATTATGCTTTCTTATTTCAAGAAAGGTAAAAATGCATCTGAAATGCAAAAAATGATTTGTGCAGTGTATGGAGAAGGTGCTGTGACTGATTGAACGTGTCAAAAGTGGTTTGCGAACTTTCATGCTGGAGATTTCTCTCTGGACACTGCTCCACGGTTGGGTAGACCAGTTGAAGTTGATAGCAATCAAACTGAGACATTCATTGAGAACAATCAATGTTATACCACGTGGGAAATATCCGACATACTCAAAATATCCAAACTAATAAAGGTATTGGTAAAAAATGAAAAGTGTTTCTTTTATTTTACAGAAAAAACTAAACAGACTTTTTGGTCAAGTCAGTACAATGATGGCTTCTGCAAGGGTAGCTTGGCTCAGGAAGGAGCCAAGCTGTCTAGTCCCGAAACACCAGGATTCTTGTTTCAACGAGGGCAGCAACCCAAGCCATGTTGATAGGAGGAATGCCTTTTCTTCATAAATGATTGATTTGATTATCCTCGGAGAAACATTAGTGCTTACCTTGACATTGCTTGCTTCTTAGATAAAATTGTGAGAAAAGCAGTTGCAGACCTTCCTGATGGAGTGAAGGAAACATAATTGGAGCGACAATTTTGGCTTTTACTTGTGGCACTAAATCTCACCTTCGCTCTCCTTTCCGGAGTTTGCAACTGAGCACCTCATTAAGCCCCTAAGACAATTGAATGCCTACCAAGTTAACGGCTGAGAACCTTAGTGTTAAAGCCACACAAGAAACTACCAAGAAGTCTCCTTTTTCCTGAGAGGTAGAGGAGTTTCCTGAGGAAAGGCAGGAGATCACAGGCTGGCTTGATGAAGGAAAGGGTTACTTGAGAGAGAAAAGGGTTTGCGAGATGGTGAACATTGATGTACTATATAGTCTTTTTCTGAAATCTGAGACCATAAGCCTTCTTTCTAGGGACACGGGGAAGATGAAACTAAGATAAAGGAAAGATCATTTGTTCCTCCCAAATTATTTTGCTCTTTGGAGAGAAAGCAAGTCAGGATTCTGTGTATCTCCACTGAGTCAGGTAGACCTGAGCAGGTGAGGTGGAAGGAGCTCAGGAAGGTGTCACCATTGTAGTGCTTCCCAGTCATTTTGTAGGAAGTCGGGAGGGGCAGGGCTGAAGGGCCGACTTCATATAACCTCCCCCTCCCTTCTCTTTTTCACCTCCCCTCGTCCTCCAACACCAGCGATTCCTAGGAAAAGTTGCTCCAAACAGCTTCTGGAGCAAGTCTTTGCTGTTAGCATAGGAGGGACTATCAGTGGCCCCAAAATATTCCTAAGCACAAGAAACAATGTGGTTACGTCCTCTAATATCTCTCTTTAGGTCAGTGTCCCAAAGTGGAACCATCGCCACTTTGGGGATGTGCGTCTCTGGAATGAGTATGTGGCATGAATAATTAAAAATAGTAAATGCTTTATAGGTTATGAGTTTGGCTTTGATATGTGCTCAAAGTTAACCCTAAAAATGCGCTGTTGGAAAATCCTTATTTTATTTTGCTTTGTGTATTTGTTATCACAGTTGTAGCTAGTTATCATGTAGGAGAAAGAGATGTTCTATTTTTTCAATATGTTCCCATTTGTTTCCTGCCAATTTTTTTTTGCAATATTGTCAACACATTTGTTGTGTGTGTTTTAATTACATCTGCTTTTGTCAGGGCAGCAAGTCTCTCATTATTGGCAAATAAGGAAATACTAAAGTGATGTGTTATTTATTGACCATGAAAAGTTAAGCGATAAGATTTTTTTTTTTTTTTTGTAGGGGACAAAACTCAACTTAAAATCTTCTACCCTTTGTGAAGGAACTTGTTGAATATTAATCTTAGAACTGATCATAGAAAGGACAGGTTTTCCAGATAAATTAAAAAAGAAAGAAAAAGAAAACAGCTGCACAACAAACTTCTTCAACTTTCATAAACACAGATTGAAGAAACAGCCCACAAGTATCATCTTCATTATTCTACAGCCAACAGCAAAGGCTTTATCCCATTATAGTAATGAGCAAACCTTTGAACTTTGCATTGTACACTGCCAGGCAGAAGCACTTAAGACTTAAGCAAACAATGTTTACAATTGCTTTAGGGAGTTGCTAGGATAATACCTCAGCTTGTATTTCTGAGTAGGCTTGATCCTTCCTTTCCAGTCTGCATTTCCCCAAAGCAGAGGCTGGAAAGGCATAAAATTGGATGAAAGAGTGAACTGTCAGAAGTAACACATCAAGTAAGATTCCCCCCTGTGCCTTAGTTCTTCCCCTTGTTGCTAAGTAGTGGGTGGGCATAGAGGGAAATCAGGTCATGACTGTGCTATTTACACTTAAGTCTGGCAAACCCTTTTGAGCTCATTTTTGGAATCTCTCAATACTCTGGCTCAATCTACATGCATTTCATCTAAACATTTGAAAGGACTGACTGGGAAGCGGTTCACCACAGTGGAAATCCGTGCGCTTTGGAGTAAGGTGGACCTGGGTTTGCTCTGAACCCTGTAACTTTCTTTGAGCAAATTACTAACTTCATAGCCTCTGGTTTTTTTTCACCCACAAAATGGGAGACATAATAGAGAAGGAAGTATCATGTCCCATAGGGTCTGTGTCTGATGAAGAGTATGGATGCTTGGTAAATGGAAACCTCTAAGGTAGTGGTCAATTCAATCAAATAGGATGGTTTCAGATGACTAATTAAACATTGTTGTGAACAGTGGAGCATCTCCAAAAAGGAGTCATTCAAGCACATTTGTGTCATTCCACAACACCAGGTTTATTAGGAGAGTCTACCCCAGTAAGCCAGTAGAGTCACACGTTGGCTACACACAGAGATGGGGAAGGGGGGGCTTTCATGATAGAGATGAGCAGAACAAGCACCTCGTGGAAATTCCTGGTCATTGACAGCATCAGCAGGTAGAGAGGTGGGCACTGGTCTTAAGCCAGGTGGCTATAGGGGCAGCAGGTAGCAGGTAGAATGGAAGTCTGGCAGGGCTTCAGGATGACACATGGTACAGCCAAGTTCTAGCACAGGGTGTTCGGATCTCTAAGTTCTTATAACCCAAAACGTGTTGAGGTCCCATTTTTATCCATGTCCAGACTGAGTCTTTATCCAAGTGTCCAGACTTGTGGTTTTGGGTGTTCCAAGTCCCCCCAAAGGCATTCCTATACCTCATTACCTCAACCTTGACATAGCACTTGACATAATGTCATAGCTGACAGTGATGCCATATTGGATTGTCAAAAGTTTTCAAAAAGCTCACTTTGCTCCTTCTCTACGCAAATGTGTTTAATTTTAAAGCTGAACTAATTGGAAAGTTTGATTAAAACCTGATTGGATATGTATAGACATGGAATTTTAGTGGAAAACATCAGTCAAAGCAATGATTTGCTACTATGAGCTATAACGTTCACCACAAATACTTAGTTATTGTCTTTATTTCTCATTTATTAACTCATGTTATTAGCTACCTCTTAATCTTAGAAGTCCTTAGTTGGCTTGAAAGAGCAATATGGTTCTCTGATTTTCCAACCTAATAACCATGGAAAAGTTTGAGTAAAAATAAGATTAAGTCAAAGCTGTAAACCTTCTCTCTGAAGAACTATTTAGAAGAAGGCCAGCTTATTAATTTATTAATTACCTGGTACTATTAAGTAAGCAAGAATAAACTTTTATAATATTAGGACCAATATGTGATTTTGGGCCCATTTATTATAATAGCTAGCCTACCCTAATTATTACATATATTCTATTATCATGAACTAGAACTTCCATGGGAATGCCTCTAAGTTTTATCTATCCAAATATTATGCTTTTGTCAGTAACAAGATGCTTACTGGATTTCACGAAGAAGTCAAGATTGAAGAAAGGCAGAAAGAGACATTAAAGGATATTTAAGATATTTCATGACCATGTTTTCTCAGCTGACACCATTCATAATATTAAGATTTATTTTCCATTTCATTGAGATTGTTTCCCTTTGTGCCTAGTTTAGAACTGACAAAATTATTCCTATGAGTGACAATTACCATTGTAGTTGCTTTTGCTGTTTTTCAGGATATAAAGAACAGTTACCAATATTAAAGTAGAATTCCTGGCTGAGGGGAAAAGCTATGTAGAGAAAGGGAGAGAGAGGGAGCGAGCGGAAGTTCATTACTGACTTTGTGCTGAGGTGGTTACAACTGAATAGAAGTCAAGGTGTTAAAAAAGTGCTTCCGTGATACCAAGTGCGAGGTGCATCGTCAAGGGAGGAGGGTAAAGCCTCGTCACAGGTCAGATATGTGACCTTGGCAAGTCAGTAAGATTCTCTGGGTACCAGGTTATAATCATGAAAAAGGAGCTGCCTAGATGATTTCTAAGTTACTTTAACTCTAAATATTTGATTCCGAGTCATAAAAGTGAGGATTGAATGTGCTGATTGCCTTATAGTAAGCCCCTCTTTATCTGGGGCTAGGGGGAGAGAAGGATGCATTCTGAGATACCTGAGACTGAGGATAGCACCATCCGCTGTATATACTACATTTTCCTTCATACGCATGTACCTATGATAAGGTTTAATTTATAAATTAATCACAGTGAGCAATTAGCATTAATAATGAAGTAGAACAGTTATAACAAGATACTGTAATAAAAGTTATATGAATGTGGCGTTGGTAAGTAAAGTAACGGTTACTTGAGCCCAAGCACTACAGTATCGCCGTGGTCTGTCATAACCAAGGCAGCTTCTAAGTGACTAACAGGCCGGTGGCATATGTAGCGTGGACGTGCTGGGGAGAGGGCGATTCGTATCTGGGTGGGACAGGGCCAGGGATATAAGAAATTTCATCATGGTGCTCAGAATGGCACGTAATTGAATACTTACCAATTGTTTATTTCTGAACATTTCCATTTAATGTTTTTGGACCATGGTCGAACATGGGTAAATGAAACTGAAAAGCAAAACCCAGGTAAGGGTGGAAGGGACTATTGTACATTGCTGCTGCCGTATAATAAATGTCAGAATCCTCCCTCGTCTCCCTCCTTCCCCCCCTTCTCCCCATATACCCCATGGCTCATTAATATACATGCACAACATCATTTTCCCAGGGCTCTGTGGTGATGTTCAGTGACATCTTATGCAGCTCCGCGTGGGCCGGGCATCTGGGGCAGCTACATTCAGTTTTAATTGAAACAAAGCAAAATAACAGCTGTTTGGCATTTGAGGGAATTTTGAGCCTATATTCCAATGCCACCAAGGGAAGGGGCAAACAAAAGTCAAAAACATTTTAAACCAGCCAGCCTAAAATGTTTAAGGCCATCTGCATTCTCTCTGTAAGTGCCCATCACCTGGAATATGCACCCATTTTCCTTTCAAAACAGAACTGACAATGATTTATGATAGGATAAAAGATGCTCTGGCATTTAAAATACTGAATTCTTAGCTCACTGTCAGTGCCCCTACTGTAACTGTGAGTTATCTATCTAAACCTGATTTTCCATTATAGCATAACAAGAGATTCAGATTTTATGTGGTGAGAGCAAAAGTGGATCTTGTTTTTCTATAGCAACATGTTTGGGCTTTATAGTGAAATCTGAACCTAAAAGCGTTCATGTTCAAATGCTCGAGCACTGTGACTAATGCGATTGGAAGGGCGAGCATGCTGTGTGATATCGTGCAGCATCTGATCCTTCCTGACTTCTGCACCTCAGACTATCAAAGGAGTTATGTATAGTTGCCTTATGCCAGCCAGCTCTTTAAAGTTAGGTAGCAACCATTTAAGATGCTGACATTTATCCTGAACTCTGAGTTTGAGTACTGCTTGTGTTTTCTTCACTGCTGTTCCATTATTCCTTGGGCCATTTCCTAAGTCATTCATTCATTCTTTGGATAAATATTTCTTGAGAGACAGTTATATGTTAGCCATTTTAAGAGGTTCCAGAGATACAGGACCAAATAGAGAAGACCTATTCCCTGACTTTACTGTCCATTGGGGGAAACAGGCACTGAGCAAGGACTCACAAGTATGCACAGGAGGGGGTGAGCTGAGCCTTAACGCATACGTGGAAATTAGCCAGGTGAAGGTGGTAAAGGGGGCATTGGAAGGGTTGAGGGCAGCTTCAGCAAATGAACTGATGCTGAATTTGTTCAACAGAAATACACGTGATCCCTTTGGGGACTTTGGTGTTTGTGTGTCACTGGACTGTGAAAACAAGTCAGGGAGGTGAAAGACCTGGGACAGGAATGCTGGGCACAGGTCTGATCCCAGAAGCTCTCAGGTGCTATTTTTGGGAGTATGCACTCCATCCTATAGGTGAAAGTCTTTGAGGGTTTAAACAGATAAATCAGGTGGTTTTATCTTTTAGTTGGATCAGCACTGTGGAAATGGATGTGATGGAATGGAAAAGAGCAGGACTTTCATAAGAAGCTGTATCTCTTCCGTGGTGGCAGCCACAGCAGGGAAGAGATTCCCATCTGACTCTCCCCGACGGCAGGGCCTGCCCACGAGCCTCCCCACATTTGTGCCTGCTGGTGGACGGCCATATTTCAATACCCAGCTCAAATCCCACTTCCTGTGGACCCTTTCATCATCATTCCTAGAAATTGCCTCTTCTTTTGAAATTCTCTACTTTGCTGTTCTTTCATTGGGAGCAGAATACATCCTGCTTGTAATGTGATTTATTCTTTTTCTCTATGAGTCTCCTTTACTACAAAACTCCTGAAGGGTAAGGAAGTATCTATATTTATTTAAATCTGTAGCATCTAAGAAAGTGCCTTGAAAAAATCCTCAGACTTAGAGTTGGAAGGGACCTCAGAGATCATTCTATTCTTTTTATTCAATAAATGAAGAACTTGAGGCCCAGAGAAATGAGTGCCTCCTCAGATCTCTCAGCTTTCAGTTCATTATCCTTTCAGCTATCCAACAAGATGAATTCATTTTTAGTCAATGATAAATTAGATATCTATGGCTTTGTTAGAGAAACATCTTCCTGTTATTACAGTTTAATAGGTGATGTGATTCTTTGAGAATTAAAGGATGAGTATTGTTTATTAATACCACTTTTTGTTAATAACAAAGTGCCAGGTTAATATGTTTTGTTTTCTTCCAATGAGATAGCTGACCAAGGTCAATAAAATATTTGAGCCCCAAGATGAGGTCAAGCTTTCAATGTAATAGAAGCTACTAATTAGATTAGGGATTTTTTTTCTTTTTTCTTGAGAACATAGCATAGGTAGACCAGTTCTCAGTTGGGGAATAAGAAACAATTCTTCCTAAGCCATGCGCGCCCTCAAAGCCCGCCGCCGGCCTTTACAGACCGTCTCCCCTCTCCCTTATTCTCCCGTAAATGATAAAGCCCGTGGTAGTGCCTTTAAATTTGGTGTAAGTGGTGGAGACCACGCAGAATGCAAATATGTGTCCAACCAGGGACACATGGGAATTTGGAGACGACAAATCATTTACTAACAGCTTACTGCTTAAAACAGGCTGCAAACTCCATACATAACACAGGCCACACGGCTAATGCAAATGAATAAAGGTGGCTGGAGAGAGACTGGTGACTTAGACAGAGAATGAATACCAGCTGACATGATAACTTTGTCAACCCCAGTCATTTGTTGCCATGAGAGAATTTGTATGAGTTCTACCAGCTGTCTGATTTTTCAATGCAGTGCAGAAATCTGGAATTTTATGTGAAATATGTCAAATCTGAATTAATGGCCATGGCTTTAAAACTTCAAAACTTTGTGTAACAAATGTGAAAACAAGCAAAACACTCTTGTAGATTGGCCTTAAGTCCTGTTAGCTTACAACTTTTGGCTTTGAAAGTTCCAGAGGCTTACTTCTAGTTATCAGATATACAGACTAACCAATATACCAGCAATAATTGGGGGGGGGGGCGGGGTACTTTGTGTATGTGCGCGTCAAATATTATTCAGGATACTTAGGGGAACCTACAGAAATTAATGGCATGTTTAAGCCTACAATAAACTTTCAGTGTGGTTTGGAAATATGAAACCACATGTGAAAACAACTAGCAGCTTAAATTACTGTGTGAATTCGAAGTGAGGCAGCCTCTAAATTAAGAGTCCCTACCCCCTACCCCTTGAGGCCAAATTAGTGCACCACCTATGAGTTAGTGTGTTCTGCAAACCCATATATCTGTAAACCCATGCACTATAAGTCAGCTCAATATAGTATAATTAAGAATTAAGAATCTACTTGATGCTGTTAAAATTTAAAACCTTGAGGTCATGACATACAATTCAGATTTGTACCCCCTATATTTACCGTAGTGGCTACACAGGATAATTATGAATTAAAAGTTTGTTGAATGAATCAATAACAAATTGGAGCCACAGGAGTAATTGATTATTACAAAACACAGTAGAAACTTAATAGTTATTTGGTTAATAGATACATTCATTAAATGGTAAGTGTGGCACCAGATGATAAAGAAAGACTCTGAGGGAAGAAGCCCATTAGCTGGACTTTGATGTGAGTGAGTAAGGTTTCCTATGTGGGGAGCCCTACGAAGCACATTTTACATGGGGAACAGTTAGAATGAGGTTATGATGGAACTAATTAGACTGATTTGGAATATCTATTGGATTCCATTTTTTATACCATAATTTTATTCAAACATTTTTTAAAAGTATATTTTATTGATTATGCTATTATACTTGTCCCAATTTTTCCCCTTTTGAATCTCTCCGCCCAGTGCCCCTACCCCAACTCCTTCAGGCAGTCTCCAGACCATTGACCAGTCCATGAGTCATACAAGTGTGTTCTTTGGCTACTCCATTTCCTATGCTGTACTTATATCCCCATGATTATTCTTTATCAGCCAATTCGTACTTCAACACTTTACCTTTTTTTACCCATTCCCCTGACCACCTCCCATCTGACCACCATCAAAATGTTCTCTGTATCTATGATTCTGTTACTTTTCTGCTTGTTTGTTTATTTTGTTGTTGATAGATTTGTACTTGTTGCCATTTTATTGTTCATATTTTTGATCTTCATCTTCTTAAAGAAGACCCTTTAACATTTCATATAATGAAATGATGATGAACTCTTTTAACTTTTTCTTGTCTGGGAAGCTCTTTATTTTTTCCTTTGATTCTAAATGAGAACTTTGCCGGGTTGAGTAATCTTGGTTGCAGGTCCTTGCTTTTTATCACTTTGAATATTTTTTGCCAATCCCTTCTAGCCTGCAAAGTTTCTTTTGAAAAATCAGCTGATAAATCTTATGGGAACTCCTTTGTAGGTAACTAACTGCTTTTCTGTTGCTGAATTTAAGATTCTCTCTTTGTCTTTAACCTTTGGCATTTTAGTTATGATGTATCTTGGGTGGGCCTCTGTGGGTTCATCTTGTTTGGGACTCTGTGCTTCCCGGACTTGTATGTCCATTTCCTTCACCAAAGTAGGGAAGTTTTCTGTCATTAGTTTTTCAAGTAGGTTTTCAGTTTCTTGCTCTCTTTCTTCTCCTTCTGGCACCCCTATGATGTGAATTTTGGAGTGCTTGAAGTTGTCCCAGAGGCTCCTTACACTGCTCTCATGTTTTTGGATTCTTTTTTCTTTTTGCTCTTCTGATTGGGTGTTTGTTCTTCCTTTTTTCCAAATCACTGATTTGATTCTTGGCTTTATCCACTCTACTGTTGATTCCGTGTTTGTTATTTATTTTAATTAGTGTTCTTCATTTCTAAATGGTTATTTTTTATGGTTTCCATGACCTTTTTTGTGCTGTTGAACTTCTCACTAATTTTATAGAGCGGCCTTATAACCAGTGTTTTGAACTCTGCATGTAGTAGCTAACTTGTCTCCATTTTGTTTAGTCTTCTTTCTGAAGTTTTGTCCTGTTCTTTCATTTGGGCTATGTTTCTTTGTTTCCTCATTTTGGCAGTCTCCCCATGCTTGTTTCTACATATTAGGTAGAACTGCTATGTCTTCCAGGCTTGGTAGAGTGGCCTAATGTAGTAGGTGTCTGTAGGGTCCAGTGGCACATCCTCCCCTATCACCCAAGCTGGCTACTCAAGGTGCAAACCTCATGTTGTAGTTGAGCCTTGATTGCTGTTGGCACATACAAGGTCAGCCACTACCTCTGTTCTGTCCAGAGTCACACAGCGTAAGCTAAAAAGCGACCTGCAAATGGTTGCTACTTGTGCTGGGCTCGGAAGTGCCCAGGAGAGGCCAAGCTGTGAACCAAGGCCAGCTGCTGCCAGTGCTGGGCCTGGGGCAACATAGTGAGAGGTATGGGGCTCGCTGAAGCCAAATGCTGCTTGTTTGAGAGAATTTAAAAAAACCTGAAGCATCAGCCAATATAAGCCATTCATATGGAAAAGCTACTGGAAACAGCTTGAGTGGGCCTGAAAGTTGGGTGGGGCAGAGCCTCAGGGAACTATGAGGGTGGGGCAAGCAGTGTGAGCCAGGTTGATGGAGTCTCATGTATGTCCCATGCTTGCTGGCTCTGAGACTCTGAGAGGGGAAGGCGCAGAAAAGGAAGTGGACTCTGCCAGAACTCCTGTTAAGGAGAAAGCTGCACCCCACCTCTTCTCCAGGTGCTGGACAATTCAGTTTCTCCCCATATGTCTCTGATGCCTTTCAACCTGCTGCCCTCATGCTGGAACTCAGAGCGAGTGAGTCTGAGCCAGTCTGTGCATGGACCCTTTAATGGGAACTGCCAGAGAGTACAGCAGTTTCTGTCTTCCTCAGCCTCAGTCCCCACTGATTTTTACAGCCAGAAGTTATGGTGGCTTCTCTTCCTGGCACTGGGACCCTGGGCTGGGGGTCTAGTGTGGGGCTGGGACACTTCACTCCTGAGATAACCCTCCTGATTTTTATCCACCACACATGGGTGTGGGACCAGCCCTTCTGTGTCCCTGCTCCTCCTACTGGTCACAACTTAGTTTGTTCGTTAATTCTGTAGTTGTAGGACTTCCATTCAGCTCAGTTTCTGACGGTTCTGAGTGATTGTTGTGTTATAGTTTAGTTGTAATTTTGACGTGGCTGTGTGAGGAGCTGAGCCATGTTTACCTCTGCAGCCATCTTGACTGGCTGAATATAGTTTTGATGTGGTTCAAATATTGTATTGAATATATTACTGTTCTGTGTACATACTTTTTAATGTTGTACCCATCCCAGTACTTAGCACGTTTAGGAATAAGCCTATAATCTTCCAGAGAGATGAGGGCAAAAAGATGGGCTTATGTCCTATTGTAATGATGTCTTCCTTCCTTCCTTCCTTCCTTCCTTCCTTCCTTCCTTCCTTCCTTCCTTCCTTCCTTCCTTCCTTCCATCTTTCTTATTTAATCTTTATTTTATTTTTTCATTACCACTTAGTTTCCTTATACCCTCCCCCCACAACAATCACCACACTGTTGTCCATGTCCATGAGTCCCTCTTCCTTTTTGCTCAGTCCCTCCATGTCCTAACATCCCCTTACCAGCTGTCATCCTGCTCTCCATCTATGAGTCTGCCCCCAATTTCTTTGTTAGCTTGGTTTCTTCATTAGATTCCACATATGAGTGTAATCATAGATTATTTGTCTTTCTCTGACTGGCTTATTTCACTTAGCATAATGTTTTCTAGGTCTATCCATATTGTTGCAAAGGGTAAAATTTTCTTATTTTTTAAGGCCAAGTAGTATTCCATTCTGTAAATGTCCAGTAGTTGTTTTATCCACTCATCTACTGATGGACACTTGGGCTGGTTCCATATCTTGGTGATTGTAAATAATGCTGCAATGAGCATAGGGGTGCCCGTTGTAATGATGTCTTTCTTTCATCTACTTGTTTGATTAGGAGATGAACAATAAGCAAGCGGAACACTTGTGAATTACTATGTTACTCACTATGGTGTTCATAGGGAATAATTCTTAGAGTTGTTTAGCGTGGGAAACCAGTAACTTTTGGCAATTGGGTTTTATTCTTTCAAGCATTTCCCCTTTCTTTTCTGGTACTCTCGGTAATGGAACATGCTCAAGAGGTTTTGGGGGAGAAATCCTTCCTTGGAGATGATGCCTCTTCTACATAACATGCCTTGTAAGGAATGGGTTGAGAGACCGGGGACTGAGATTTCCAGGCATTTTTGGGTGACCTGTGGACCTTGTCCATGAAATCCTCATCGCTGAAATTTTATCTGGCCCTTCTCTGAATCCACAGGCTTATTCTAGAAGCTTCTTGAAGTTCTTTGATGAGCAAAAGGATATTACATGTCAAAGGCCATATGATTTTTTTGTTATAGGCCTTTTGATAGAGATTATGGTAAGAATATTATAAGAACCCCTCAAAAATAAATTTATCAGCCAGTCTAAAGGCTTATTTTTTTTACTAAAATTTTATATATTCATGTGTACTGCAAGTGATCAATCATTCTGCCCAGCATCTTGTACTAAATGTGCTAATTAGCTAGCAAATCAAATATTTTGAAGGTATGGACATATGTAACATTGATTTTCAATATTTGGATCACATCAATAATCCATTGAAAGAAAACAATTTTATTAGGATGGATTTCCACATACCTTATTAATAGTTGACAGGCAAAATCACACTTGTTACACACTCACTGTTGATTTATTTCCTATAACTCCCTGTACCCTCAGTCCCCTCAGGACTTAGCAACGATATTAATTATTACTGAATCGTGATATTCATTGTCTATTGGTGAAGCCTTGCTTTTGGCTTACATGGGTTTTTCCTTCAAGTAGTACAAATGTTTCTCTGGCTATTTTAGGCCATAGATTGTTGATACCAGTTGAACGAAGGTAGGAAACAAACGAACAGTAACCTCCACCATCAGCGAAGGCCAGAGTTACATGGGGAAGGGGGACAAGGAAGGCAGTGTGTCGTGGTGGGGAAGACGCCGAAAGGATCCGGAAGGAAGCGAACGGGGCCTGACACACTCCCGCTCTGAACTGGGTCAGTTACTTAACCTCTCTGAGTCTCAGGTCCTTCATCTCCAAACTGGGGTAGATAACAAGGCTTACATTTCACGAAAATATGAACAATTAAGTGGATACAAATATCTGGAAGGCACCCAGCTCAGTTTAGCCCAAGATGATTTTATTCTCTTCATCTGCCTGTGTGTCTTCACCCCATTGTCTCCCCTTTCTCTCTTTTGTTCACTGCCCATTTTTCTTAAAATAAAAGATATATCTGACTCATATATGTAAAAAGGAGGTGTATTTGCTATGTCAAATGATATAACTTTTTAAAAGGTTGGTAATGTTGCCTCAGTAGACTAGCGAGACTAGACAGTCAGTTTTGGCTAACACCCACGTTATCTTATTTTCAGTGATAGGTAAGAGAGAAATAGCATTTGTGGGGTACTTATGCTGTCCCAGGTATAGCATGCATCTAATTTAATCAATCTCTTGATGACCTTGTAAGATATCAGTGTTCCGCTTTACAGATGAGGGACTGAGGTAAAGAAAGGCTATGGATTTGTCTGACATCACACAGATAATGAATGAGTGGCATCAGTTGCTATTCAGGTCACTTTGACCATTACTATTAAACCACAGTGTCTACCTCTGTGGTTCTTAACTGGGGAGAGGAGTACATCTGGATCATTCTAGGGTTCATATGGGTGGTTTGAAAAATTCCCCCCAATAATTCTGAGAGGCACTTCTCTAGGTGGGAATCTTGGCCTGTGATCCTTGAGTGTCTCCGAGGCAGGGATCTGGGGTTCTGCTGTGCCTGCGTCCTGGCTTGGAAACGGCTAGGCACCGACTGTACTCAGCGATCATCACAACAGCTTGCAATTCTGAAGCAACATTATGTCCTTCTTAGTGGATTTTGAGTCTTCTATAGGTGCTTCCTACACAATGTTTACCAAAGCAAATACAATTAGATCCATAAAGGCCTCTTTACATCTCTTTTAGAACAACAAAACATCAAAAACAGGGAACAATATTCAAATCATTTTTAAGATCAAAGAAGCCTCTTCCTCACAGCTTGGCAGGAGAGATGTGGAAGCAATCACGGGCACTGGTGCTGCTGTTCATTAGCTGAGGTGCCAAAGACGTCCATCTGTCAAGAAAATGTGTAGGATGTGGATCAAGCCTGGAGCCTTTGACACCGAATGCCCTGCTGGGGACTGAAGATGCCACTCCAATGAGAGTGCGCCTGCCTGATGGCACATCACCTCTGTGTGGAGGATTTCCATCCATCTTTTCACTGGGAAAAAAGGCTTTCATTACATCTGAAAAAAAAAAAGGGCATGGAAAAGTTGCCTTGATTTTCAGCAAGAGGAGATGCAACTTCGGTGTTACATGTGTCAGAAACTTTGAACAATCCTTCCATTTTGGATTTTGACAAACAAAAGCAACCATTCACATTTTAATGCAATGAAAATAACCACCCTTTATCCTGACTACTGTTGAGGGCAGGTCTGAAAAGGAGGATATTTGAATATGGATTCAGACTACCCTGGCCTATATTTCCTTCGCCATTTTTCTCCCTGATCAGTGCTTTAAGTTCTAATATCCTCTATCTTCTTACAAACAAAGAGAGCTACCTGATAATAAGTATATAGTACCTACATAATTTATATTCCTTTTTTGTTGATTGATATTGGACACTTGGAAGAACCCTTGAAATCCAAGGATACCAACTTCTCAGGAGCTCCTGAATCCACCCATCCAGCTGCAGCTTTGGTGGTGCTCCTGGGTAGGTACCACATGTCAGCCATGCCCAGAGCCTATGTGACAATGACAGGTATATGAGCATCACCTCTGGAGATAAGAACCCCCCATTTGGGGGTGAAGGTGACATTCTTTTGGCTCATTCTTCCCTTCTTTCTTATGTGAAAAACAAGAATATTGATCCTTTCCCTGTTTGTTTTGCATATGTGTCATCATGGTGACAGAGGCAAAAGTGCTGAATGGGCGCGGAACTGAGAAAGTGTGGGAAAGGGTTTTATCTCTACAACTTTGTCAGAATGTACTCTTGTTATTGAGCTTAAGACATTGCATCACCCACGCCCATGTTGCTAGCAGGCATCTTGGGGTCAGTAAGGTGTGCCGATCACTGGCAAGCCCTGTGGGTAGTCTGTGATTGCAGAGTGGCTGCAGCTGCCAAGCACAAGGACTGGGGCAATCTCTTAAGAATAAGAACACAGATATGGCAGTTACTTGGTATCTTTTACATAGAACAACTAGTAGTAAATTAAATTCTTTTCAGCTAATTTCTTTGATATTATGGAGTTGTAGTCATTATTCCTTCCACTCTTCACCCCTCCCAGACTTTCTCCATTGCTTTTTCTTGGCTTTTTTTTTTTTTTAGGGCAGTGTGATGATCATTTGAAAGATGTACTTCTGGAGTACACACAGGCTTTTGGATAAAGTTTCTTCTAGCTGCTCACCCGTCTCCTCTCCCTCTTCACCTAGTCAACACTCCTCATGCTTTGGATCTCGTTTTGAATGCTATTTCTTTAGGGAAGGCTTCCTTGACACATCTGCCACCTCATCTTTTTCTTCAGAGTACGTATAATTAGTCATTATAATTTATTTCGGAAACACACAGTCTTCCCCACAGGCGGGGAATACAGATTCCATGCAGTCAGAAGCTACTTCTGTTCTGTGGTCACTGAAAACCCAGCATCTATAGCGGTGCCTTTCGCATTGTAGACACCAGAAGTTTTTATGGAAGGAGTCACGGACATGCTGCATTACGCTTATTAACAAGCATTCACTGAAAACCCTGTGCTGAGTTCAGGGCCATGTAGGGAATTGAAAAGAACCAGAAGTACAGATCATAGTCCCCAAAAATTTATAATTGGTTTTGGAAAACTAGTTTGTCAGAGACCTGTCTTGTGATTTTTAAAAGTACATTTTGATTTTTCTAACTGTATTTTTTCAAAAATCATAGGAACTAACAGAGGAATATTAACGCTTATTAATAGAAATGTAATAATAAAAAGGAGAACTTTTATCAAGTATATAGACAAACTTTTACAACCTATTGTTTTACATTCATTTTGCCATATTCTGTTCTCTGGACCTATTTGAACGCAGCTGTGTTATCTTCTTCCATTCTTATTCTTCTCATCACCATAACTTCCTTCCTTTTATTCTGGTCTTTTCTGTACAGTGTTGTGACAGGTGATTTGAAAAGTAGCTAACAATTTGGGTGAAAATATCCATGTGATGATTAACATTATAGACAAAGATAAATATAGAGAGTTCACAAAGACACATAATTAAAGGTAGAGGGAAGTAGAATTAGATATCTGTTAAAATTCTAAAAAAGTGATTGACTTTTTCTGCATTTGAGTGAAGAAGTAAGGGACAGACCTATAGATTTTATCTGATAAAATCCTTAGTTCCCTTGTCAGCAAAATGTTAACATGGCTGACATAGAGTAAATATACCAACATGTTAATTATTATTATTTTATCATTACAAAAGGATGTAGCCAAAATAAAAAAGAACAATCTAAAGAAACTTTTCTTAAACAGAATATATGACAAAGTATGAAGTTAGTAGTTTTATTGAAGAATTCACATTATTCATTAATGGGCAAAAGACCCCATTGGCATAATGTGCAAAAGAGGATATCCTAGGGAACACAGATAGAAAAAAAAAATTCAGCCTCCATAGATCCACTTATTAAGTTTAATGAATAGGAAAAATTAAAATATAATTGCTAATACTACAGTAAAATTGGCAAAGAATTCAGAAGTATGAACAAGCACACAAAGAAACAGTCATTTAAAACATTGAAAACTCATATTCCCAGACAATCTTAGCACAGCATTTTTTTCTTTTTGGTGGAAAACTAGGAGCCACTTAAAATTTAACAATAAAGTATGTTTTATGTGCCCAATGTTACACCACTATGAAAAGGCGGGATACATAATTTTAAGTTAGCATAATATAAAAAGATACTAGCTTTGAAAGGCAATGTGGCAATATTTGTCATTTAAAAGATGCCCTAGTCCACTGCCTTCATTTCCAGATATCTGTTCTACGGAGCATGTGCACGAAGACGTGTGCATGAAGTATATACACGCTTGGTAGGAATATCAATTTTAGAGCAAAAAGTGGAAATAACTTAAATACCTAGCAATGAGGGTGTGGTTAAATTAATTTTTTATTTTAGTGTGATGGAATATTATGTAGCTCATTGAAAGAATTATGTGCCAGCATGGAAAAATTTCTAAAATATAGTAAGTTGAAAAATTAAGTTGCCATATAATATATGTAATATCATAAAATTTTATTAAAACAAAATAAACAATATATGTATGGTTCAAACACACGGGTATATATAAATCCATAGAATAAATGTGAGAATACCACAGACTGAGATGTTAACAGTGCTGACCCCTGGGAAGGATGTGGCAGGGAGGGGAATGATGGGGTCTTTCGTTTATTACTCTCTAGACACTCCTGTATTGAAAAATTTTAAAACAACTGGCTTCTAATAATGTATTGCTTGTATAATATTTAAAATAATGTAAGAACAAAAGCTAAAACATTACGAAGTAAAATAGCAAAATATTCAAAAAAAGTGCATGTTATTGTAGGTCATAAGATTGGGGGTGATTTTCCTACAACTACTATAATATGGTAGACTCGTTTTATATTTAAAATTCAGAAACATAGTTTTTGTTAGACATGACTTTTCTTCTGAGACAATGGCTTGTAACATGGATTTTATAACATGTGGTAGGAAGAAGGTAGAGCAAAATCTTTGGTTATCCCAGCTGGAATTGTAAAATTCCTCCAAATCAGAATAGTTCTAATTAAGTAAAATGAAAGTTCACATAATTTCAAACTCCCCAGTCCTCCTTTATATTTTTAAATTTTTTTGTGGGAGGAGAGGTTAGGGTAAGGCAGTTGTCATGTAACAGACAACTGGGATATTCAAATCTCTAAAGGTTGGGGATCCCTGCTTTAAGAACTAACCATCTAAAATAGATGACATGTGACACAGATGGTTATTAAAAAAAAGGACATGCAGACAACTGCAAAAGTATTGAAAAAAATGAAGTATTTACATTATGCATGAATAATATATCTTTGTGCCTGTCTCATGAGTGAACTTGTCAAGTTCTCTTTCTGCTGTCGGCTTTGGTGTTTATTTTCAAACCATTTCTACCCTGGAAAATCTTTTTGTATTGCTTTGGTTCCTCTGGGAATGGCTACGACATACATTTTTCTCATGTCCATTATATATAGCACTTCTTTCCCCCATAATTTTTACTTTCTGATTTGTTAGTTTAATTTAAGCT
Organism: Mormoops blainvillei; assembly: GCA_004026545.1. NCBI lineage: Eukaryota > Metazoa > Chordata > Mammalia > Chiroptera > Mormoopidae > Mormoops > Mormoops blainvillei. Next base: position 42,382 of record PVJD01009211.1, on the reverse strand, counting down.
AGCCGCTGCCTGGGTAAAGATGATTCGAGGTGCCTTAATGTTCTTTGTGTTGTCTCCACCACATTCTGGCATCTAATAATGGTTAAATAATTTATGACCGCTACAGGAAATATTTTCGGAGATTTCACACACAAACTGGTTGGAAAACCCTCCTCAGTAAAACCTAAATGTTTGAATTTACTCCTAACCATATTATTTTCAAAATAACAAGAACAAGAGCTAAAACATTAAGAAGTAAAAGAACGAAATAAAAAAAAGTAATGGTTATTTTAGGTCATGGGACTAAGGGTTATTCTCTCTTTCTTCTCTCTTTTCCCCTGCAGCTAATATGATTAGACTCCTTTTATATTTAACATTCAGAAGGAAATAAAACAATCAGCAGCTCTTTGCTTTTAAAATAACAGTTGAAGACTAGATTAACCCCTAGGGCCTTCCCCGTGCCTCTGTTTGGTGTTGTAGAAACTGCCGTAGATTCGCATTCTGCCTTTCTTTTTCCACCTTAATATTTCTCAGATGGCATGGAAATTCCAGCAAAGGTTTTAATAATTCAGCGTAAAGGAAGAATAATACTATAGTTGAAAATTAGCCCGAGAAAAGAGAATAAAACCTTTTTATATAAGAAAAATAAGAAGGGCGAGAAAAAGCCAAATTAGCTGAACAAAGAGCTCCATAATGATCTGATACACAAATAGGAATGTCACCTAAATTGGATACTAGGGCCCTCGCTGATGAGGAATGTGGGGACAATTGATTTTAAGTGTAAAATCAGAAGAGTTAGGACAAAAGACAAGATGCTACCAGCAAAATATTAAAAAAGAATAATGTTTCAGAGGCATATTCTCTCCACGTCTTTTAAAGCTCAGATACACGGGACAGGGGCACCAGAATGTCTGAGTATAATGAGAGCCTTTGAGACCATTTTCTTCACTGTCACCTTTGGTGCTTATGGAAATGGATGGGTCCCCCTTTCCTGTACTGGAGACCCAGCTTATGTTCTGATTTTGAGCTGCTGTTGCTGCTGACTTTGAATATTCACAGCAGCACCATAGCCAATGCCAGATCCCTGGCATCTCTCCTTGGAAGCCAAACCTGATCCTCGGCAACGCAGCTCCTCCCACCCCCCATGCTTGGCTCCTGAGTGTGTAAAAGAAAGGAAAGTAGTGAGTGAAAATCCCATCTGTTCTTACAGGCCCACCTTAACATAGGGCTCACCTCCTCCCTTGCTCTCTGCTCTGCCCTAGGGCCAGAGTGGGACATTTCAGGTGAGTTTCATGTTTGGAATTTCAAACTCTGCTCCAGTTTTTGCACTTCTACCCATGGTAAACATTTCCTATCTTATTCTCAGGAGTCCTGGCTCCATCCTCCCTCTCTCCCTTCTCGCTCTTTAAAAAAATATATCCACAGGAAAAGATCCGATAAACTCACTAACTCTAAGGTAAATTGTCCATAAGATTTAAGTTATGACCACCCCCTTTCTCATGTGCTTGCCATTGGCTCTAAAGCCAGGCAGGCAGAGGGGATCTGACATCAAATTTTTGCAGCTGTTTGTACAGCGATTCTACAACTATTCACTCCAACTCCCTGTTTTCATTAAGACTGCCCCATTTACAAACCATACAATTAAAAAAGTATTTCTTATTAAAATGAACTTATTGTTTTCCCACTAATAATCTTATGGGTTGATACAATTTTAATGAAAAATAGAAACTGAAGTTATGTAGTTTTATGTTGAACTGGTTTGTTTATAAAGACCAGTGTAGTTGGATGAGAGGAACTGCCACCAAGAACAGAAATGCCTCCATGGAAGGTGTTTCCCTTGTTATCTATATCATATCAATCACCAGATCTATAAGTGCTGCTTCCGATATAGATCCTGTAGTTTACCACTCCTCGCCAAATCCATAGTTCAAACATTAGCTGAGGACAACTTCTTGCCTGGAATACTACTGCAGCCTCCTAATTATTTTCCCTGCTTCCACATTTGTTCCCGCCTACGCTCTACTCGGTTCTTTATTCAGCAGCCAGAGTAATGGGCTCAGAGGGTAATTCAGGTCACATCAGTCCTTGCTTCAAACACTCAGTGGCTTCCAAATACAATTAAGATGAAATCCAAAGTCCCTTCCAAGACCCAAAAGGCCCTAAGTGATTTGTCCCAGATTTTCTTGCTGATCTCACCTTCTGCTATCCCCTCCTCTCACTCCCTGGATTTGGGCCACAGTAGCTTCCCCTCCCCCTCCTGTGTATCTAAACAGGAAAAGTTTATTCCTAGCTCAAGGCCTTTGTCCCGTTTGTCTGCCCAGCCTGGGCTGCCCTTCCCTCAGCTTTTCCTGTGACTCCCTCTTTCTTCGGACTTATGTTTCAGTGCAATATGCCCTTCTCAGAGAGGCTTTCTCTGACCCAGCCTTCCCCTTATTTCCCACACACTCTGCCTCATCGCTCACTTTATTTTCAGGGCTATCCCTGTCTGAAATCACCTCATGCACTTGTTTATTTATTTTGTTTATTGCTTGTCCTTTTCCACGCCATCATGTTCTTTATGAGAGCAGGAACCTTGCCTTTCTCCGTTAGTGCTGCAATTCCAGAGCCTAGAACCATGCCTGTCATTTAGTGCTCAATAAATATTTGTTGAAGTACCAGCAGTCATTTGAGCTTCATTTGTACAGGCACAAAATATTAGAACAAGTCATCAGATGTCATTTAGAAATAATGAACAAAACATAGTGCAGTGTCTGAAAGCACGATGTTTTGATGGAATGATTAGTTCCAATGAAACAAGGAGGATTTATTTCGAACAGCCAAAGAGTGAGTGGGCTTAAATCATGGCTGGTCGGATTGGGTTCATCGTCAAGTAGCAAAGTAAACATCAGTTGGGTTGGAGGTTTTAGTATGTTGATTCTTTTTCATTAAAACAGCAGTATTTTTATGTGATTTGAAGCTCACAGTTCTGTTAAAATGACTTGTCAATGTGAAAGTTGTGTTTCTTCAAGGTGGGAGGAGAGTTTTAAATCCCTAATTCATTGCTTGCAATACTCATTTATCAAAGTGCAGCTATATTCCCTTACAGTCTTTCCTTTGGTGACATCAGACCTTTTTCCTCTCCTTTTGCATACTTGATACATGTAAGTGCATACATATAAGAAATTATGAAATACAGCTTATGTTAGTAGAAAAATCAGCATGAATACTTTTATGTGTAGTGTAGAGCTTGTAATGTGAAGTGTGGAGAGAATATGAACACAAAGAGGATATAGTTTTCCCCCCTCCTATTTATGGCTCCTAACAAGAATTTCATCGAGTTTCTGTTTGGAACTATGACTGAAACAAATCAGGGAATAAAGCACACAGAGATCTCTGAATTAATTAAATGACTCAGTTTAATACAACCCAAGGAAACAACAGAACCCCTGTGGGGTAAAGGGTATAATCTATGCATTCATTTCTGTATATTACCCTTCTCACCAAAGTTCTATTAAATCACCACAGCCATCAGTGTGCAAACCACCAAAATAAACAAAGAGGCCATTTTTACAGAAGGGAGTGGGAGGCATGGCAAAACATTTTTTAAAATAAAAAATGACTTTTCCTTAAAGCCCAGAACAGTAGCAGAAGGCTTTAAGAACATAAACATAACCAATCTGTCTATTCTGGGGGATAAAGGCTATGTTTCTTAAACACAAAAGAACAAAATTTCTAAGTAGCAAGCAAGTTGGATGCATTTGCATAATGGATTCTATTTACATAAATTACATTGCTTATAGCACTCATCTGATAAGACTTGGCAAAGGTGAAAGGCAGAAGTTGGAGTGAAATGAAAAGAGGGGCGAATGTATAGTTCTAGGACTCCTTTCAGCACTGTTTGACTTTTCCCCCTTCTTTGAAGTCTGTGCTTCTTTATGGGTTAATATGTACATTGCCCCAATTTTATAAGCATGGATGTCAAGAAGAATTAGATTTGGTCATTCCTTAACTTCTGTACCCATTACCCTGTTTTATTTTCTTTTATGAAGGTAAAAATGAGTGTATCTGTCAACTGCTAGAGTATATTAACTCCTGTAGGTTGGGATTTGACAGCCACTGGCTGTGAATTTTTCTTGCCACAACAACCAAGTGAAAATGTCAGCAAGACGTGTGTGAAGTGCCAGATTTTTCTGATATGCACCACTTCCCTTGGATCAAATAGGAAATTTCAGGTGTTTTACATAGCTCCAAAACAAGGAGCTTATTTTTAATGGTGTAACATGGTAGCTCACAATGTAGAGTTCTTCCAAGAAAGAGTAAGCATTGGGGGCGTTTGGGGGGAGCTTAGGTACATTTTTATTAGCATTTTAAGTTTGTGAGACATTCTGGCATCATAGATACCTAGATGTGGAGAATTTATCAGTCTAAGGTGGCTATTTCCTAAGAATATTTTGGTTTTCTGTCCCAGGTCTCCAGAACAAATGATGCTTTAGCTGAGGGAAGAATACAAATGATGGAGGGACATTCTGCCCTACCTTCCTAGCTCAAGGTCTTTGATCTCATAAGAATGGGCAGAACAACTTATTTATTCCACAATTTCCAAATTCCAGAATTAAATAGTGACATACGCTAATTTATCTACAGTGAGATTGGTCTCTGCACATGTATGAATCTTTGGTCAAACTTACGGGATCAAGTAGGGACGTACTTGGCTGCCGCTAACAGCATATCCAGCTAAAGGTGGCTGAGGCAAATAAATGTTTATTATTATACTATGACAGAAACTCTAGAATCATACAGGTTCTGGCATCGATTTAGTGGCTCAATGATAAGGTGAGAAATGCAGGTCTTCTTTTTCTGTCTTTCCACTCTGACATCCTTAGCATGCTGGCTTTAATCTGCATGCCCATTGCTTTAAGGTTGCAAGATGGTTGTCACAGCGTCATAGGTGGAAGCTTCAGCTGAGGCAGGAGGACGGGAGTTTGAGGAAAATGGACCAGGCCAGTAGCATCTGCTGTCTTTTTTTAGAAAAGGAACAATTTCCCCTTAAAAGTCACCGCCTGCCTCCCCCAGCTTTCTCTCAAGACTTTTCTTTGTTTATTTTTGCTTTTGCTTATGTTTCATTGACTGGAAAGTGTCAAAGATCACTTTTATCTGTCAGTGAGGCTGGAGTAGTAACTATTTAGGTTTCATAGGTATCTGATGAAGAGGCAGTCAAGGGAAAATGTACCGAGCGAGCCTAAGTTACAAGGTCGACCATGATAACCAAGGAATTATAACACTCAGGAAAGATTATTCTCTATTCCAAGTCAGAAGCTGGCTTGGAGTCTTCCGGGACTCTTTCTAACTCTTCCCTGTCCATTAATTTCTGATTGCCTTTTAGAAAGAAGCATGTGATTCAGTTCTTTCTCTGTTGCTTTCTCAGAAGGGTGGCTGAAATTCTTGATGAGTTACCTTCTCCAGATATCTGAAATGTGATTCTAAATACACTTTAACTGAAGGGTTATTGGACACAATTTTAAGCATAAAAAAGTACTGATTGCTTTCAGTACTTAAAAAAGTTTTGTTTTCACAATTTTGGAGTCTTTGAAAATCTGAGAGGATGAGTGTCTACCAGTCTGTAAACTGCTTCTTTAAGGTATTGACTTATCAACAGAATTCCCCATCATTGCTCTTGCCTTGCCCAGAGCACATATTCAAACTGTCAGGGTAGAAGGGCTTGAAAATATGTATTCTGTTATCATGAAGAATGCACAAGAGGAAGTCCCTCATTTGAAGGAAGTTTCACTGAAGTCATGTGGCAAATCCCATGGATATTGCCCCATTCCCAACAAAACCTACCCAACCAGTGCTGCAAAGGCAAAACAATGCATCTTGTACAGAAAAGACAAATATTTCTCCCCACTCCTTGGCATGAAGCAGGCAGCTGCCAAGTAAAGGTAGCTGGCAAGATTCCCAGAGACAGGCTTGAGCCATGGTTGGACAGAGGAGCAGCTGCCATCTCATTATTTCATTGTCGTGTGGTTGCTGGGCACACTAGCTGATGTGCAGAATCAAAGTAAAAATTACTACTGTCAGGGAAGTGATACTAATGGCAGTGACTCTACTCTGTTCAGTCCTTCACTGTTTTCCTGGGACAATCACCTCTGTTGGTAGACCTGGGAAGGTGGCTGGAATCTGTTTCCTGAACTGGTGACGCTGGATGATTTGTTTTGATAACAGCTTGAGAGGCAAATGAATTAGTCACTGTCACTCAAGGAAAGAGACTCAAGGAAAGGAGAAAAGTGTAGTCAGAAGCATGACATATGCCAGCAGAGAGAAAACAAAAGTAAAAGCCAAAAACCTAGGATTCTCTTTTAGCCCTTTTAAATGAGAATGCATGGGAAGCATATACCTTGGGAGAGACCCTAATGCAGAAACACTAGAGAAGGGAAACATTGACTCATCATTATGTTAATCAATAGGAAGTCAATATTTGGGCAATTGGTGTTATGCCAGTTGTTAGTCTTATTGCCCCTTCCTCATTTAACTCTCCTTTTTAATCCTCCTTTTTATGAGGAGTATTGGTTATTTGGGAACATCTGAAATCTCTCAAAGCTGTAGTGACAGAATGAACAGAGGTATTCCAACAGCAGGCAGTGAGTATCCCCACAAGTAGGTCTCGCCCTGCAGAGAGGAGTGTTGCTTCCTCCGATGTTATCTCACGTAACAACACTACCTGCAGCTGTGAATACCCAGTCTTGTTTTGGTCTGTGAGTCTGTCCTTACTTGAGTGCCATTGTATTATAGAAGGGCCATTAAAAGAAGAATGTCAATATACTCTGAGCAATTTTCCCCAATATGTATGTGCATGTATATATATTTGTAATTCTATGTGCATAAGTTACATCATTACAAAAACCCAAACTTAAAATGCATGAGTATGTAGAACCCCAAGATTTTATCCACAAGGGGGAATAAAAGTGAAGTCAGAATGAAGGAAAAATAATGGTGGAAAAGTAAGGTAAATCCTTGGAAAAGGAGTATAAACAGCAAATGGTCTGAAATCTAAATCATTCCCTTGAGCTGGGTTGCCAGTTTGGCTCTGAGTTTCCTAGCAGCCTAGGAAAAGGAAGAAGCTTGATATTCTCAGTTCTGTGTAATGGAAAGAAAGCAGTTGCTAAAAGGGAAAATGAAGCTCTGTCCTACTATGAAATCTGAAATAATTTTTTTCTATTTCATTAGGTTTCATTTCATAGTTCCAGGCAGTCTGTGTTAAAAAATGTATTATGTATAAAGCACCGGGGGGTGTGGTAGATAGTGAGACAGACAAAAGTAGTTTTATCTCTTTTTTTTGAAATGTTGAATTGTCATCAACTGGGTACTTGGGGCCCTGAACACGGAAGTAAGCAACATTAAAAAGAGAAAGTCCACTAATGTTTTAAAACAATTAGAGGGCATGACAAGTGCATATTTTTATTTTCAGAGAATCAAGATGACTTCTAGAGCTAAACCAAGTCAGTGAAAAACATTAAAAGAGAGAACACACTTAATGAGAGCCAAAAATAATCAAGCCACACAGATATCCCGTGTTCTCTCAAAGATGTTCTGAAGACCTCCAGAGAGTTGCCACTAGATGTGCTATGGCCACTGAGTCACCAGCCAGAGCCCAGGCACAGGGGGCATGTATTTCAGGGTGGGTGGTCATGGTCTGTGGACAGGAGGCTGACTGATAATAGCTGATATGATAGGCTTCTCTGCATGAAGAGTCCAGCCATATCTACAGCGTTCTACCCACAAAGGGCCACACATAATTCCATGACTGGGGATGCATCCCAGGACACAAGTGCACTGCCAGTGAATGTCACTGTTTGGCGATTTTACCTGTTCTTTTTGCTGGAGGAATAGAGTGATCTTTTAATGTTTTCAAATGTAAAACATTTAAACTGAGTGTTTGGATTTTCTCCCATGTTTAGCATCACCACATCCTAACAGATAAGGCTAACTTATGGCTAAATAACCAAGACTTGAATGTACCAAGGCCTTTATAAAAATCTTGACTTTAATTATGTGAAATAATGTGACACAGAGAGACCCATAAAATGGACAGAGTTTAGGAGACGGGACAACAAGTGAAGTAGCTGAAATCAGGTGTATGCACACACACGCACACACCTTGGGCAGAGTCGAACAAATCACGGAAATCACAGAAAGTAACTTCAGTTAATACATACAGACATACATAAACACACATATATGTATATATGTGCATATGTTTATGAAAATCCTGAAAAATTCCTAGAAGGCTACCTCAAAGCAGGCCAAGATATATAGATGTTTAGGGTTATCAAGGATAAAAAAAAAGATAGTGTGAGAAGCGCTTTTAGACCAGGACTACTAGACATTAATCAGCCAATCAGCAAGTAAAATAATTAAATAAAAAAGCTATTTGTAGGAGACACTTTCTTTAATTCTACAACCAAGCAGTGGTAAAGGGAAATATTTCAGCCACAAACTAAGAAAACGAAAAAAAAAGACATATTAGGAGACCAGTAGCTCACTGATGCTCTATATTATCTCTGTTACAGCAGACAGAATAAACACAAACAAACCTGTAAGGGTCTTTGGAGACAACATGGCCCCCCTTACAGGTAGAATATTTTCTTTTGCAATGTGCAGGTAGCCATGCATGCCTTGTAAAAATTGTAAGAAAATGTGTAAAGCCTGGTATTGAGGAAAAGAAATAGAATGGCGACATAATGAAATGGAGCCAGCTATTGCTAAATGTCCATTTCTGGTTCAAGTGCATTACCCCCCGCCCCCCCTGCCCCATTTCTGAATTTGTGTCCCCCCTTTCCCCACTTTCTCTTGATTTCACGCAGCACAGTTAGAGATCAATAGATATTGCTTCACGGAGCATTCCTTTGTTGGAAGTGTAAAGCAAGGGGAATAAAGGAACTGGTCCAACGTTGGGGGGGGGGGGCGCTGTCAAGCTAGGTCAGTGTTGGAGAGGGCAGGGCGATTTGAATCTTTAAAATGTGTTGTTCAAGGGGAGTCTGCAAGGCGTCTGCAAGGCTAATTACCGGGACATTATATCAAGGGGATAATTTGGGGGGAGGATTTTATTATATTATGCAAATGTGATAACACTTTAAAATGGATTAGCAGTAGATACTTATTACTGGGTGAACCGTTGAAGTTTAGGTATTAAACATTTTCAGCAGGCAGTGTTTATCCAAAGGTGTTCAGTTTTATAAAGCAAGGCAGAACACTAATGACTCCTATAAAACTCCATCTTATTATTTTTTAGCATATCTGAATTTAAAATATAAAGTTCTTTCTATGTATGTTGGTTAGGACCTTGGGGTTTCAAGGAAAAGAGTCACTCAGGCCACTTTCAAGACTGGGGGGGAAGTCGTGGTTATTCTAGGAGCCCGTGGGGATAAGCCTGTCAGGAGTCTCGGCCATGATACGAGGGCCTACAGAGGCCCAGGAAATGCTCACGCCCAGTCCTCACAGGAAAAAAAGAACACGGAGGGCGGGGAACCTGGCAGGCTAAGAGCTCCCTGAGAAGTTGAACTACTACTACCTGAGGATATAAAAAACAAAACAAGACAAAACAAAAGAAAACAAAAAAACAGCAAATAACCAACCCTAAAACCAGCCAATTTACTGCTGAGAGGCTATATCCACATTTGAGTTCTTTCCTATCATGGTTAATAATCAAAGTAAAGCTAGTAGCCTTTAGCATTTTAAGGGCTGCATTTTGCATATTATCTAAGCTAACAGATGACAAGTACAAATTTAGTTACAGGAGAGTAGGCACAGTCATTCAACAACGAACCTTTTTCAAGTTTGTCTGCTATGTGTCACTGCTCTGCATTCTAAGGAGGCAACCCATGTACCTTGAGTGGAGGTCCTTGGGCAGAGCTGAACAAATCAGAGAAAGTAGCTTCAATGAATACATGACTTTTGTTATCTCTTGCTGTGGCCATTTGCTTGCTTATTTGGAAAGTGAAGTTACTCAAAGGCACGTTTCTTCAGTTTACACACTTTTTCTGTCCTTCGCGTACTGTCGCTCGTCAAGCCAGCACGGCTGATCGTCCTTACACGGGCACCAGGGGCGACTCCTCAGCCTCCAGGCATCATGTTGTGTCTTTTCATTCTTCATTGGCATTGCTTTAAATTGCGGGCATTCTTGTAATGGGTTTTCTTCTCTTCTTGACCCTAAAAGAAAACCCTGATATAATTTGCTGAACTTTCTGATCCCATTAACTTAACATTTTAGTTTTGAAAGGTCAAGGTGTTATACTCATCGCTTTTCTTAATCTTAGAAATAGATGAGGCCAGTTTCACTCTCCACCCCCAAAGGTACATGTTAGTCAAAGCAGTATAAAGTTCGATTTTTAAAGCACTTACAACGGACAACTGGCTTAACTTGAGTATCCATTAAATTGATGGTCACACATTTGATCATGAGCATTTCTGAATAGTTCAAAGTTCAGCGCTGAATGAGATGGAGGCCAAGATAATTATACCTTTTTATATATCTCAGACACCATGCTAGGCACTGGAGAAATAAAAGTGAATTTGATTCAATTATAACACAGTAAGTTCTCAAAGAACTTTGAATATATTTTGATATCAGATAGCTTAAAGGACTAATAAGTGTCCATGAGTTTGCTTTTTTGAGGTTCCATATATTACAAAAAGCTCTTCCCAGTGAGATACGAGAATTTGTGGGATACAGACTGTGGAATAAATAAAAGGGCTTGATGAAGAAAAGAGAGATAAAGGTAAGTCAACAAAAAGACTGTATATGTCTCTTGTGAGAATCATTTTTTCCTACAAGACAGTGGTATTAAAAAAAAACCCCAGAAAAACTACTGAAATGAATACTTGAAGCTTCTGTAATTTGTAGAAACCCCACATTTACATAATGCTCAATTGGAAGCTAACAAGAAAAAAAAACATTAGGCAACTGAATTATCTTTACAGGTTAATAAGACCGCCAGCGAGCAACTGAAAAAGTACTTTTAAGAGGAGAATTATTTAACATAATGACACTTCTTTTCATGCAAACCAAATTAATTTCTGAAAGTACATTAGGATATACTCATCCCTCCCCCGTTTACAAGTTTTCAAGCTAAATTGGGTTTGATCTAGGAAACCACTAAATAGCCCCCTGCCTCCCTTCAGGAGCCTTTACAATGAAAATGTGAGTGAGTGAGAGTAGAAAGAGCGATGACACAAACCGAGAGAGCTCGAAAGTCAATCCATATCAAGGATCAAGCATAAGGTCTGCACTGTCAGTAATTAGCATTCATACTGGGAAAGAAATTACATATTAATATACTGTGTGTTATTTTATTAGGTGGCTCATTTTTTAACAGTGACGTGCCTGTGGACAGAAATGTATTCTTCAGAGAGATTTAAAAGGTTGGGACTACATGCAATTCACCACATTAATCATTTGATCATCTGTTAGATCAAATAAACACCCATTGTGGGTTTTTTGGTATTCATTAAGAGTTCAGGGGCAATCACATGTTCTGTTCCAAAACTGTGAAGAAATAAAATCTAACTAAAAAAATAAGGGGAGAAATGAAGGACCTGGAGAATCAAGGAGCGTTTCTTATTTATTTACAAAATCCATCTTCTAGGCCTATAATTGAAGTAAAACTTCAGACTAATCTTAGAGTCATCTATCTGGCTGATATGAATGGTTTGTTGTTAATAATTAGTGTAGGAGAGAGGATAAACTAAAATGTATAACAATATTGGGAAATAATTTTAAAGATTTGCTGCTATTTAATCAGTGTTTAATCAGTGTTTGAAAGATACTTTAATCCCAGTTCAACTTTTGCTCCTGTGTGTTGTATAATGCCTGGCAGTAACAGAGAGTGAGCCTTTGTTTCTGATTATGTAACACATTCTAGTAGAAGCTTACGGTGCAGTTAGAGTGTATAAGGCTAATCATCTTTAAATGCTGCAATGCATTTTCACAGGAGTAGAACGTATAAGGGCATAGGGCTCCTTATAGTTCATCCTTTAAAAGATACCAACATTGGAAATAGATTTTAAAGCACTGTTCATGAATTCACATTGTGGTATTGTTTAAAATAACATGATGTGAAGCATGAATTCCATTCATACATGAAAATGAAATCTGAATGTATTCTGCTAATGGAAGGCAGAAGTCAATTGTCATTTAGGTCACTGTGTGACGGTAGGAAATCATTTTAATGAAGCTAGCCCTGTGCAAAACAGTTTGGATCTCAGCATATAAAAGAATATGAGTTCCCAAGCAGGGTTTCACTGGAGGCAAAACACTATCAAGCAAGCAACTCAAGTGTACAGTAAAAGCTCCCACTAGCAAAAGGTTGAATAAGCTTAAATCAACAAAATAGATGGTTTTAAGTATTTTAGTCTCCACATTTTTTATGACTTTCAAAATAGTACCCAGCTGCCTGTACTGTGTGAACTTTGGGGGCAGAATTATGCTCATAGAAACCCTTACAATAGTTAAAGACTGTGCTCTATTTAATTAAAATTTTGCCTAAAGATAAACAATGGAGAACATATAGAATCTTCACTGGATAAAATAAAGGCTGGAGTATATTAATGATGTCATTACTCATCAAGGTCTTCCTCCTCCTCTCCTACTTTCCCCATTCAGAATCTTTTCATCAGTTTCCAATTCTATTTTTCCTCTCCCCTCCTTCAAAATTGGCAACCAGATTATTAAGAAATGACATCCTCAGCAAGCCGCCCAGTTAAAGGTACCCTTTGTGGAAGATTTATTGGTAATTGGAACTGCAAGTTCCTACATTTACGATCTTTTTCAAAAGGCAGCAGATTTTGGCAAGGACCTAAGAAAGTACAGTCCTTAGTTCAATCTGCATTTATTCAAGGCGTGCTGTATGCCCTTGGGCAATCAAAGAGTTTTGGAATGTGTACCAAGTGTCATGTCACTGAGCTCGCCGCTGCCATCATCTTCTCTCACCCAGGAAGGCTGTGGGGGAAGATGAGGACCCCAGGGAAATCAGGTCAAGTTTGTTTAGCATTTAGTCTCAGGCTATTGGTTAAGGAGACAATGGGAGTTCTGGGTACAAAGACATGTCTCTCCGTTTTCTACACATAGTGGAGAGAGGCTTGAGTCAGTGTGGTTAGATTTATTAATATGTGAAAATAAAGAGGAAGAAAATATGCCCATAGTAAGCCTGTGTGTCAAAACTTTCCAGTTCTTTCTTGTTACATAAATTTTGTGGATATGTGTATTTTTGTTTAGGAATGGAGAAGAAAAAATTATTCAAACTGTAGATTGTAATAAGTAAAAAGTTGGGGCATTGCTGGGAATTCTGTCCCTTTATCACCTCTATTGCATTTTGCATTTTGTAGTTAAAAAATATCTATGTTGGTAAACAAATAAATTTAGAAAAAATGACAGTTGATAGGTAGCATAATGGAGTGACTTAGCTACCATGTTGTGGTTTGTTGTACCAACAGGAAGAGCTGTCTGATGTTGGCAGATTACTTTAATTCCTCTAAGTCTCAGTTTTCTCATCTGTAAAATAGAGGTAGTAAAGTTAATAGCATGTAATTGAATGGAGTGAAATGATGTATTAAAGAACTTAGACTATGTCTGGAGCAAATTAAATGCTGGTTAATAATAGTGCTAAAATAATACAATAAAAATTCAAGTGATTACATTTTTAACTTTCATCTAGGTATTCTTTTGGAGTTAGGTACTATTTTGCAATTAGAACCTTTATAGTTCTTTCTGCTGTCTGCCAATTTGTCTGTCTTTCTCTGTAGGAAGTTATTTCCTGTTGCCCAGGAATTTGCAATATGTCCCTCAAATAAAAAATAATAAGTGTTAAGTATGCCACATTGCAACGAAACCCTACCACATTTGGGACCAGACTTATGTCTATAGGGCTTAATAATGGGTATAGAATTACCATGTGCCACCATTAAAATCACCCCTTTCTCAACCCACATAAAAAGATTGGGGAAGGGATAAAGAGCCTTCAGTGTCAGACTTGGAACAGGGTTTGTAATACAGGAGTAGGATCGAGTGCTTATATCTGTCCAAAGTCCAGTGAAGGGAGTCCAAGAGAATCACTTGCAGAATTTGTGGACATCTGTATTAAGCAACTTGTCAGAGTTCCCATAGGCACTTCGAGGAGGACTGCATTCCCCAAATTTGGTGGTGCCATGAAACTCTAGTTTCCCGTGTACCAAGTAAATCACATGAGAGATTCCTGAGCTTGGACCCCTTGATGCATATTTAAGGGAGCCCAAGCAGCAAGTGAGGTGGATTGGACCACACATGGAGGATGCTGAGGTTTAGAGGAAGAGGTTAAGCTGGACCCTGGTTTCAAACACTAGAGAACTGTGAGGCGAGGCAGCCGTGTGGGACTCACTGAGGAAGTATACGTGTCTCACAAGTGAACCAGTATCTGGATGCCTGCCACATGGACGTCTTGACTAAGGGGAACTGTGACACCAAGGAAAGACCTCTAACTACAGGAGATTAAGTATGGGAGCATTTGCTTTTTATACTCATCCTTTTCCCTGACCCAACCATGTGAGAGATTAGACCTAGAAAAGGAAGGAGGACGTCTAGAAGTTGTTTTTCTATCTGCCCTCCAAGGCGGGCTAGAGTTACAAAAGTGAAAGATCAGACAGCATTTTCCTCTCCATCTTAGGGGCCTTACACCAAGTGTCCGGTCTACATGAGAGGATGATGGAGGGAGTTGGAAGTTTTTACCTGGACTGTTTTCTCTATGTCAATACACAATGAGTACCTGGAAAAAGTTCGCTTCTGCCCAGTAACTATATGACCTTATTGCCTTTACTTTAGAGTTATATCAGCCCTCCACAGTTTAGTTTGTGGGACTTTCATTGCCCCACTGCCCCACAAGCAGTCACACTGGCACACTATATTGATGGCATGCTGTTGGTCGGACCTGTAGAGCAGATGCCTTTAGAAGATACGTAATTGTCAGACAGTGGGAAGTAAATCTCTCAAAATACAGGGGTCCACACTTTGAGTGAAATTTTTGAAACTTCAGTTGTCTGAGAAATGTCTGGAAATACTTTCATATTGGAAAGACAGGTTGCTAGACTTTTTCCTCTCTGTCAATAAGGCAGAGGTAATAGGGTTTCTTTGCATTTTGGAATCAATACAATATATGCCACATATGACCCATTTATAGAACTGCTAGATTTTTTCTTCCTCCCTTCCTTCCTTCCTTCCTTCCTTCCTTCCTTCCTTCCTTCCTTCCTTCCTTCCTTCCTTCCTTTCTTTCTTTCTTTCTTTCTTTCTTTCTTTCTTTCTTTCTTTCTTTCTTTCTTTCTTTCTTTCTTTCTTCTTTCTTCTTTCTTTCTCTCTCTCCCTCCCTCCCTCCTTCCTTCCTTCCTTCCTTCCTTCCTTCCTTCCTTCCTTCCTTCCTTCCTTCCTCCCTTCCTTCCTTCCTTCCTTCCTTCCTTTGAAGGAAGCATGTAATTCTGTAACATAACAACATCACACTCAAGCACACCATATGACATTTTAGGTGAAATGTTCAAACTGCTGTCTATCTCGTGTAAGATATTCATGTACCCTACCAACCACACTCAATGGCATTACTTTTGCCGGACCCTGTAAATAGCATTGTTGTGGGTTTCTGTCATCAATTGATTGAGAAAGGAAATATTTGAGACTGTCGTTTAGATGACTTTAATCAATATTCTGGGACTAGTTATGTGTGCTGCTGTGATATTCTTGTGCAGCAGTGGCTTTGAAAGAAACAAAAAGGGGAAATTTCTTAGTGAATAGAGTTTAATAATGCACACTATTATTTAATTTACCTGAAAGGAAAGATGGCCTGAATTATATATATATATTTATATTTATATCTATCTATGCATATATATACACACATATATATGTATGTGTATATATATATTCATAGACAGTAGCAAATGATAGCAGATGATCAGAGGCTTGGAAGGAGGAAATTGGAGGATTGGTGACAAGGAGTTTTGAAGAGGTATGTAGATAAACCTCTTCAAATTGGTTTATAATATCTATTCATATCTATCTAATCTCTCACGTGAATGCTTATAGAAAGAACATCATTGAAAGGAATGCTCTTAATAATCAGGACAAGATGATTTACCTTGTGCCTGTCAGCAGCCTTCGTCCCTTAGCCACTTCGATATACTTTTTTAATGGGCTCTTGAAAAAAAGTTGCCATGAATAAAGAGGATAGTGGCTATGTATGAAATCAACAAGATTGATTGCCCTTTATGAAATCTGACTTAACTACTCTAACTGCTAGTGTCAGAGTTCAATTCCTTGATGAGATATATCCCAGTGGCCCTATTATATCATTAAGGCGAAGTTATATGTCTCTTTAGAATAGACATATACTGTGGATTTTAATTTTTCTTCCTATTATGACGTGTTCTTCCAACCAATGCCCATAGACTTCCTTAAAACTTTATACAGCATTATTACAATAATAATGTTTTTCATCAGGGAACTCCATCATAGTGAAAGAACAAAGCCACGCTTTTTTCAGTAACTATTCATAGTGAAAGGAGTAAGATGATAGGCTAATCCCCATGATATTCATTAGTTTTTGTATGTTTCCATCATCCAGAACAATGAAATAGCCTATTGGAGATTCAGTTACAGCATCATCTAGGAGAGAACATAAAGTTTAAGGTACTCTTCCTCAGATTATGTTTTATCCATTGACTCCACTGTGGAGTTCTTTCGTCAGTAGCCAGAATACCAAGATCTAGACATAAGGAATTAAAGGGGGGGCGGGCGGGGGCGTGTCTCTCTATTATGATTATTGACCCATTTACAAACTATGTCCTAATTGTTTGAAGACTCTGGATTTTGTTGGTTTAGAGGTTTTCTACCCATGCAGGGAATCTTTCTATTTGGGATTACTGCTGTGGTTTAAATAATTTGGAAACTGAGACTTTAGGCACCGGTGCCACTGGTAAATAGACAGAAAAGGGATTGTTGGCTGTGATGGTTGATTCTGTTTGTCAAATTTAAAACTACCCAATGGAAATAAGGGAAGAATGGAGGAACCCATTCTTGGGTTCCTTGGTCCTTGGTTCCTATGGTCCTTGTCATTATCATCATGTAAAGCCTAATATTTAAAGAATCCCGGCGATCTGAAGTGTTGGTTGTGGGCAAAGCAATGATGGGATGGGGAGTGGGAAAAGAAGTAATAAATACAAACTATGGTCTTATGATCATATGCAGAAACATCCATTTCTTCTTCCTTGCAGTGATCGGGATTTAAAACTGTAGGTATGGTGGATTGTATTATTGTTCCCAAATCCTTGCTACTTTTTCCTAGGGAGAGAAAATACATTTTTCACCCCACTAACTTTAGACTTAACTATTAATATCTTTGACCAGTGAAAAGTGTGCAGAAATGATGTGAATTAATACTAGCAGAAATTTAGTCAGTGTCAGTGAATAGGTCGCTGTATTTTCTATTCATTTAGCCATGAGATCAGCGATATTGCACATAGAGGTTGCCCCATTAACATAAGTTTTGAAGTACAGACTATGAGAGAGTTGTAGCTAACCTGCAACTGACAGATGGTAAGAGTGAGATTTTTGTTGTTGGAACTACTGAGTTTTCAGGGTTGTTACTGTAGTGAACCCTAGGCTATCCTGGCTTATATAGTATATTTTACTAATATTGACAAAATTTCATGTCATTTCCTGTCTTTTCTCCCAACTGTCTATAAAGAGTGCATCAGTAGTGGTTAACTATGCAGTGAAACCCATGGGTTATAGAATAATAAAACTGGGCCAAGTATACCCAGATGAGGAATGGATGGCACCCAGTGATTCTGGACTTGACACTGGATATAGTAACTGATATTTCTGGCGTAGAGAGCTGATGAGTATATCTTTTAGTTATATAGTAGTTGTGGTGTGTTAGAGGGGAAATTTTTAGGAGGTGGGTATGTAAATATGGAAAGAAGGGTATACCAGTATATTGGTGTTGGGCAACCAAAAAAATATACTGTGGTAAACATTGACCATTTTTTCATTTGTCCATATCTGAATGCACTTTCTATGTTTATAATTTCCATGGCCATCATTGAGAGGCAGAGCTAGGCTCTCACCAAGAAAGCTGAAAATATCAGATAATAGCTCTTTCAAGAATGTCTCAAACTGATGTCGTGACCGCATGACCTAGGCACCAATTAGATGCAGTGTCAGGCCTTTTGTTCCCTTTCAGAGTGGAGGTTTGAACAGACAGGTCATGAACTTAGAGTTTTGCAATTCCTAACCTGTGTCATCTCTTTGACTAAAGCATGTCACTGACAAATTGGAGTTAAGTTTCTCCACCACCTACTGGCTTTATGATCCTGGGCAAGTCACTTCACCTGTCTGGACCCCAGCTCCTTCTTTGGAAATTGAGGATAATAAGAAATTCATGTGAAATTCACCTTCATAGAGCCCCTGTGAGGGATTTACATAAAATACATTAAATCAGACAATGTGTAAATCAAGGACTAAAGAATTGGGAGTTTGACCATGCAGACAAGCAGGGATTGTGGGGACACCCTTTGCAAGTAATGATGGTAGCCTCGAGCCTGAGTTTTAGTACATCTGTAGCAGTGGTGTCAGCGCAGCGTCTCAGGGCTGTGCCAGCTCCGGAGGTGGCGGTTTCCTCAAGGGGTGAGTTCTGTGGTACTTCCTCAAGGGGTGATGAGGCACTTCCTCTGTGTGGGAAACTCCAGCGTGGTTCTCCTGCCTTCCCAATGATTCTGTAAACTGCCCCGTAGCCTTTTAGTATAGTCCTGGTCTGCTGGGTCTGCCACGTCTGGTTTTCTGTTGCTTAGAACTGGGAACTTTTGATACTTTAATGGGCCTGACTTTATTCTGGGTGGTGAAAAATACATGAATTTTAGAAATCAGACAAATCTGGTTTGACTCCCACTGGGTCATTTACCAGCCTAAGTAACTTGCTCTGACTTCTTAAACTCTTTGCGCTTCCAGCTTCTTATCTTTAAATGGAGACGATACCTACTTTGTAGGGTAATCATCAATATACCTGAGCTAATCTGTATAAAAGTTGCCTATCACTGAATCTCAGCTCCAACACGCATTCAGGACAAGTTAATTTCCTCCCCCACAAACCAGTATGGTTATCCTTGTCTCCTTTGTGGTAGGAATTGGGCTATATACATGTTAGGCAAATAACTATTTGCCCTGCCATTGAGAGGAGTCAAAGAACCTGGGGGAGAGAGATGACTTTGAGAGGACATGGAAAATAGAAGAGGGAATTTCTCTATCTCTAAGCCTATCCTCACTGAGTGGAAGGGATTGGGATAACACAGAATGAAACATGTTAACATCTTCTACTGCCTTTTGCCTGCATGCAATGGTAATTGAGTCTGTATTATTGTTATTTTCTGCATTATTTGTGTCGAGCCCATTAGGTGACTGCATCATTAGTATCATATTCATAAGTGTTATCATGCAGTCACAGCCCAAGTCACTTAATGGAAAAATCCACTTTGAATCAGGTGGGTGTTTTCTTTCTTTCCTCTCTATTTTCTTCTTTCATATTGTTGAACACACACAGACACACACAGCCCTAGAGTGTATTGTATATGCCAAGTTCTCCTATTTATGATGAAGGATCTAGCTACTAAGTGGACCCAGGATAATGATTCAGTAAAGGCACATTAACTCACTTACTTTGGGTATTAGAAGTATTTTATTTGCTGTTTTATTGCTATTCTTAAAAGCATTACTTCAGAGCAGTGGTTTTTAAATTTTAGTGTGCATAAAAATCATGAAGAAGATGACTAAACTTGCAGATTCCATGGCCCACTGAAACGAGGTAGGTATTATTATAGCTTTGCTTCCACAATATGGAAACAGGGACAGAGAGGTTAAGTGACTGGCTACAGTCACTCAAGGAGTTAGAATTTGATTTCAGGTATTTCTTATTCTGCCTCTATAATATGGAGAGCACAAAAGGAGAGAATGTGCCCTCGGATAGACAATGAAGAACAAGATTAGTGTTAATATCTTTTTCTTTTTCTTTAGTCCAGTGATCCAGGTAGAATTTATTGTTGTCTTTTAATTGCAATTAGATTTTTACTAGTTTTCAATCGGGGATGACAATGCACATTCTCTCATTTCCATTTCTTCTATCACTATACCTTTTCCTCATTGAATGAAAATAGATATTAAATAAGTGTACATCAAAGCAAACACTTGAAAGAATAATCACTTAAAAGTATTTTCTTATTTTTCAAGATCTGTCAAACCTTTCCATGCATTTAGGATTGAGGATTGAGAACTAGATCCTTTGGGACTGTTAGGGGATTATGATGTTGGGTAATTAATCCATGGTAAAAATGTGTTTACAGTGCTTGGACTTTCTTAGACCTTCATCTAGGGAGAAATTCATGAGTCTTCCCTCCACTGCCTCATTTCGAGTTTTTTTCTTTATCATTTGTTAAATGCTTTCTGTACACAATGACTTTCTATGTGCTCGTAGCCTATTTAATCCTTTCAGCAACCTACAAGGTAGATGTTGTTCTTCCCCTTTTATAGATGAACAAAAAGAAGCTTAGAGTGACTAACTTCTCTAATACCACACAGCTAATAATTAGCAGAGCTATTTTATTACTGTGGGCTGCAGTTCCATAGCACTCCGAAATCTCTACCCTTAACTACCAACACTTCCTGTCTATTCAACAGAATCGTAGGTTTTTATGTTCTCAGGGTAAGCAAGTAATAAACTCAACAACAGCGACCACAACAAAAACCTAAACAAACAGATTTTATATTCTCTGCATGTTATGAAATTGCTCTAAGGAACAGAGAGTTAAATTTCAGTGGAACAAGAAGCTCGGGATCTTTTAATGACACAGTAACTGTTCTCCTGTCAATGACAAAATGGCAGGAGATTGCAGGCGGGTGACAGGAGTGCCGGCACAGCACTCTGTTTGTGCAACCTTTATTAAATGGAGCCGTTGGCTACCGCCTGTGGTTTTGTAGTTGTGCCTCCCACTGAGCACACATTTGATCTTCCCATTAATTAGGTGCACCTTGGCTAGAAGCCCGCGATCAAGCGTACATATTTCAAAGCTTAAACTGGGTTCCTCCTAAGATGAAAGCAGAATGTTTCAAAGTGCAGCATAAATCCTCATGTCATCTTCTTGGAAAATGAATGACATTAACAATAGTAATTTATTGATAAAATAAAAAAACATTATAAGGAAACAATGCTCTTCAACTTTTTACACAGTTTATATTTTTATGATAAACTTGTAAAAATCTGGAGTAAAGTGGCAGTGATCTTTCTGAGGAGGTCTTTAATTAGAACAGAGTAATTCCATCCCTTGGGCATTAAGAAGACAAAAAATTGGACTCTCAAAGATATTATCTCCTAAATACTTAAAAGTCTACCCACATTCTTTCTGAGACAGATGCGTTGCATCACTTTTAGTGTTTCTTATGATGGTTCAATATTCAATGAGGCAACTAACAATTCTCTATTTAGTTGCTATTCTGTCTAAGAGCAGTGTCACCAAAACCCTTCTTTTTAAAGGGGGTTCCAGCTCTCTGATTTACCTACTTTTTCGCCCTTTCTTTGACTTTCTTCCAAACATGTGTCTTTCATCTCTGCAGTGAGCAACAAATTACCAGCCAATCCCGTTTCCCCGACCTTATCCCCTTTCTCTATGCTAAAGTAGCCTCAGTGTGTTCCATTTCCTTCTCCACAGAGGCTAGAGTGCTGCCAGCCTGCGAGACACCAGCAACTCGTTTCCAATCTTCAGTCATGTAATTAGGAGCAAAGATGAATAGATAGAACAAGGATTCATTTGCACAGCCTTGGTGGCTCTCTTTGTGTATTATCTAGAATGGGTGATCAATATTTTTATTTTCCTACACATTTGCTGACCTTAATAGGGTGCCTTGATAAATGTGTAGTTTCAACCAGACATTTGCTAATCAGCTCCATGGTATAGATCATTGCTTAAACTAGTGTGTGAGATGCTATTAGATTAAACAGGGGCTAGTAAAAATGTCATGAAGAATATAATTTGAATTGTCCTTTGTATATCATCTCTTATTGCTTGTCTTTAATAAATCTTCTAGACTTTTTACCTTTATAATTTTTCTTACATGTATATTGGAAAACACTAATATAAATGCAGTCCTGTTATACTAAGTAAAGAAAAAAAGAGAATTTGTAAAAGGAAAGTTAATAATTCTCTATGCTTCCCATCTCCTCAAAGAGAATGACAATGCTAACAGCTAAGGATGTATGTTTATATTCCATGGATACATACCTACATATATAAAAACATACATACATATATCTGTTCAAAAGTAGTCATTGCGTATCTCTGTGTGCCAGGCAATATTCTAGACTCTGGGAATATGACAGTCAGCAAGATGAATAACTTATTGCTCTCATAAAACTTACATGTTAGTGAATCAGAGAATTAGATGATCAAGATGGCAGAGGAGTGAATGGAAGTCACACTGACCTCCTCCCAGGACCAATCTGGAATTACAACTAAGTTGTGGAGAAATTGCCCAGAACAAACAACTGAACAATAGCGAGAGAGAAGCCTTATAACCTCAAATAGACAAAAGAATCAGTTCAGCACAACCTGGCTGGTAAGGAGTGTGGTGGAGACATGAGAACACTGGCTGGGTGTCCTCAGGTGGCAATGCCAGAGGGATATTTAAGCAGCCAATTGGATCCCCCTGAGAAGAGCAGGGTCTAAATCATAAGTGGGGATCCCCAGCCTACGGCACCAGAGCCCCCAAAATACACAGATAACAGCCAGCTGCGAAAAGCAGCAGGGCTGCTCTCTGCCAGAGACCAGCAGCTGGAGACTGAAATAGCCGTTTAAAGGACCAACACATAAATTTTCATCTGCAGCCTCTTACTCTGGGCTCTGGCAAAGGTGGGGGCAGAGTGGGCCAGAGACACCTGAGGAGAGACTGGGGACGGAGGCTTTGGGGAGAGAATTGAGAAAGTAGCCACCAGGATCCTGGCGCTGAATCATCCCCCATAAGGCAGCAGCCATGGAACTTACACAGACCTCTCCCCTCTGAGCAGCAGCAGCCTGAGGGGAAACATTAGCCCAACCCCAGGAGGGATTCTGCCCCACCTTATGGAGCTTAAGCCTGACTACTGAGTGCAGGGTGACTAGATTAACAATGGAAGGAGACAGCCACACACAGTAGATCCTGGGAAGTCTCAAACAGGCTGGTTAATGTCAGACGGGGTCAACATCTGACATCACCAAAGGTGGATCCAGAAAGAAAAAATAGTGCTAAATAGTAGAGGCTACTGAGACAAAATCCACTGTGGTCTTCAACATGATTTGTGATATTTTCTTTACTACATAGCTTTTTAACATTCATTTCTTGTCCATCAAGTTGGTACATATTAAATCCCTAGGTTTTATACTATTGTTTATTTCTCTCCTTTCTTATAATAGTCTTAATCTCTTTACAACCTAATTAATAATGGTTCATTTTCTGTTCATAGTGGGATTGCAGGGGGAGTTATTTCTGTCGTTGTGGGTTTGTTTCCTAGGCTTTTGGTTTTGCTCTGGCAGCCAAATAATGGGAAGACAAAGAAACAACCTCCAATCAAAAGGAAAGGAGGAATTCCCTAGAAAGACTACTAAATGAAATAGAGGCAAGTAAACTATTAAGATATTGAGTTCAAAACAATGATTATAAGGAAGCTCAATGAACTCAATGCACTCAGTGAGAATTACAAAAAACTACAGGGAAACTGTATATCAGCATGAACAAGGACATAGAAAATATCAACAAGAACCAAGAGGAAATGAAGAATACCATTTCTGAATTGAAGAACACAGTAGAAGGAATCAAAAGCAGGCTAGATGAAGCAGAGGATCAGATCAGCGAACTGAAGGACATGAACATGATAGAAACAAACTCCCAGAAAGAGCAAAAACATGAAGAAAGGCTCAAAAAGAATGAAGAGGTGTTAAGGGAAATGCAGGACAACATGAAATGTAATAATATCCGTATAATAGGAATACCAGAAGGAGAAGAAGAGGAACAAGAGATAGAAAACCTGCTTGAAGAAGTAATGATGGAAAACTTCCCTAATTTGAGGAGAGAAAAAGCCACACAAGTCCAGGAAGCACGGAGGGTCCCAATCAGGAGGAACCCAAAGAGACCCACTCCAAGACACATCATAATTAAAATAGCAGATATCAAGGACAAAGAGAGAATCTTAAAGGCAGCAAGGGAGAAACGGGAAGTAGCATACAAGGGAGCCCCGATAAGACTAGCAGCTGATTTCTCTATGGTACACTACAAGCCAGAAGGGAATGGCAAGACACATTCTGAGTAATGAAAAGCAAAGGCATGCAAACCAAAACTACTCTACCCACTAAGACTCTCAATTAAAATGGAAAGTGAAGTAGGAGTTTCCTAGAAAAAAGAAGGCTAAAAGAATATACCTCTACCAAACCAGCATTGCAGTATATGCTAAAGGGACTGCTTTAAGAAGATGAAGAAAAAGAGTGAGAGAGAGAGGAACACAAGTACAAAGGAAAAAAAATGAATAAGTACCCATCAATAATAACTTTAAATGTAAATAGATTAAATGCTCCAATTAAAAGACATAGAGTCCGAATGGATAAGAAAACAGGACCCACACATATACTGCCTACAAGAGACCCACCTCAGAACAAAAGACCTACACAGACTGAAAGTAAAGGGTTAGAAAAAAATATTCCAAGCAAAAGAACAGGAACAAAAAGCCAGGGTAGCAATACTTATATCAGACAAAGTAGGCTTCAAAACAAAGGCCATAAAGAGAGACACAGAAGGACACTTCATAATACTCAAGGGAAGAATCCATCAAGAAGACATAAACATTGTAAACCTATATGCACCCAACATAGGAGCACCCAAATATATAAGGAAAATCCTGGAAGACTTCAAGAAAGAGATAGACAGCTACACACTTATAGTAGGGGATTTTAATACCCCACTGCCAATAATGGATAGATCACCCAAACAAAATATCAACAAGGATATTGTGGAACTGAATGATGCATTAGATCAAATGGGTGTAAGTGATATATATAGAACCTTTCATCCCAAGAAAGCAAACTACGCATTCTTTTCAAATGCACAGGGAACATTTTCAAAGATAGACTACATGATAGGGCACAAAACAAGCCTCAACAAATTTAGGAAAATTGAAATTGTATCAAGCATGTTCTCAGACCACAAGGGCTTAAAACTAGAAACCAACCTCAAGAAAAAAACTCAAAAACATTCAAACTCATGGAGACTGAATAGCATGCTATTAAACAATGAATGGGTCAATAATGAGGCCAAAGAAGAAATCAAAACGTTTCTGGAAACAAATGAAAATGAACATACAACAGTCCAAAGCCTATGGGACACAGGGAAGGCAGTCCTGAGAGGAAAGTTCATAGCAATACAGGCGTGCCTAAAAAAGATAGAAACATTTCAAACAAACAACCTAACCCTACATCTACTAGAACTGGAGAAACAACAATAAACAAAGCCCAGAGCAATCAGAAAGAAGGAAATAATCAAGATCAGAGCAGAACTGAATGACACAGAGACTATAAGAACAAGTCAAAGGATCAATAAATCCAGGAGCTTGTTCTTTGAAAAGATAAACAAAATTGACAAGCCTTGAAGCAGACTCATCAAGAAAGAAAGGGAGAGGATGCAAATAAATAAAATCAGGAATGGAAGAGGAGAAATTACAATGGGTACCACAGAAATACAAAGGATTGTAAGAAATTAATGAACAATTATATGCCAAGAAACTTGAAAACCTGGGTGAAATGGACAAATATCTAGAAAAATGTAATCTTCCAAAACTGAATGAAGAAGAAGAAAAGCTGAACAGACCAATAACAGCTGGTGAAATTGAAGCAGTAATCAAAAACTCGAGGCACACAAAAGCCCTGGACCAGATGGTTTCACAGGAGAATTTTACAAAACATTTAAGGAAGAGCTAACCTCTTCTAAGATTATTCCAAAAAAATCCAAGAAGGAAGACTCCCATACTCTTTTTATGAGGACAGTGTATCCTAATCCCAAAATCTGATAAAGACACAACAAAGAAAGAAAACTACAGGCCAGTATCACTGATGAGCACCGAAGCTAAAATCCTCAACAAAATATTGGCAAACCACATTCAGCGGTACATTAAAAAGGTCACCCACCATGATCAAATGGGATTCATCCCAGAGATGCAAGGATGGTACAATGTTTGCAAATCCATAAACACAATATATAACATAAACAAAAAGGCAAAAATCAAATTATCATATCAATAGATGGGAAAAAAGCATTTGTTAAGGTACAGCACCCATTTAGGATAAAAACACTCAGAAAAGTGTGAATAAAGGGGGCATACTTCAACATAATAAATGCTATATATGATAAACCTATGTACAACATTATACTGAAAGGGCAAAAATTAAAAGCTTTCCCACTAAGACTGGTCACAAGACAAGCTTTCCCACTAAGACTGACCACTTTCACCACTTCTGTTCAACATAGTATTGGAAGTTCTAGTCATAGCAATCAGACAAGAAAAAGAAATAAAAGGCATCCAAATTGGAAAGGAGGAAGTAAAACTGTCATCATTTGCAGATGACATGATAGTGTACATAGAAAACCCTATAGGCTCCACCAAAAAAACCTACTTGACCTAATAAGTGAATTTGGCAAAACAGCAGGATACAAAATTAATATTCAGAAACTGAAGGCATTTTGTACACCAACAATGAAATATCAGAGTCAGAAATCAGGGAAGAAATCCCATTTACTATAGCAAGAAGAAAAATAAAGTACCTAGGAATAAACTTAACCAAGGAGGTAAAAGGTCTGTACTCAGGAAACTACACAACACTGAAGAAAGAAATTAAGGAAGACACAAATAAATGGAAGCATATTCCATGTTCATGGATTGGAAGAATTAACATCATCAAAATGTCCATACTACCCAAAGCAATTTATAGATTCAATGCAATCACTATTAAATTACCAATGACATATTTCACAGATATAGAACAAACATTTCAAAAATTTATATGGAACCATAAACAACCCCAAATAGCTGCAGCATTTTTGAGAAAGAACAAAGCAGGAGGGATCACAATGCCTGATATCAAACTATATTATAAGGCCACTCTAATCAAAACAGTATGGTACTGGCATAAGAACAGACACATAGATCAATGGAACAGAATAGAGAGCCCAGAAATAAACCCAAGTCTCTATGGTCAATTAATATTTGACAAAGGGGGCAGAAGCATAAAAATGGAGTAAAAATAGCCTCTTCAACAAATGGTGTTGGAAGATCTGGATAGCTACATGCAAAAAAATGAAATTCGACCACCAACTCACACCACACACAAAAATCAACTAAAGATGGATAAAAGAATTAAATATAAGTTGTGATACTATAAAAGTCCTAGAGGAGAACATAGGAAAATCTCAGATATTCCATACAACAATATTTTCACCTATATGTCCTCTAGAGCAAGGGACATAAAGGAAAGAATAAACAAAGGGGACTTCATCAAAATAAGAAGCTCCTGCATGGCTAAAGAAAACATCAGAAAATGAAAAGGGAACCAAGTGTATGGGAAAATATATTTGCCAATGATACCTGGGACAAGGGTTTGATCTCCAAAATAAATAAAGAACTCACATGACTGAACTCCAGGAAGACAAGCAATGCAATTAACAAATGGACAAAGGATCTGAACAGACACTTCTCCAAGGAGGACATACACAGGGCCCAGAGACACATGAAAGGATGCTCAGCATCACTAGCTGTCAGAGAGATGCAAATTAAAACCACAATGAAATATGACTTCACACCAGCCAGAATGGCCATCATAAATAAATCAACAAACAACATGTGCTGGCAAGGATGCGGAGAAAAGGGAACCCTAGTACACTGTTCATGGGAATGCAGACTGATGCAGCCACTGTGGAAAACAGTTTGGAATTTCCTCAAAAGACTAAAAATGGAACTACCTTTTGACTCTGCAATTCCACTGCTAGGGTTATACCTTAAGAATCCTAAAACAGCAATTCAAAAGAACCTATACACCCCAATGTTCATAGCAGCACAATTTACAGTAGCCAAGAATTGGAAGCGACCTAAGTGCCCAACAGTTAATGAGTGGATCAAAAAACTTGGTACATTAACACAATGGAATACTACACAGCAGAGAGAAAGAAGGAGCTCCTACCCTTTGTGACATCATGGATGGAACTGGAGAGTATTATGCTAAGTAAAATAAGCCAGGTGGTGATAAACAGATACCATAAGATTTCACTGATAAGTGGAACCTAATCAACAAGACAAAAAAGCAAGCAAAATATGACCAGCAACATTGAAATAAAAAACAAACTGCCAGTAACCAGAGGGGAGAAGGGAGGAGCATACCAGGGGAAAGGAGGGGCAAGGGTCATGAAGGTACATGCATAAAGGACCCATGGCAAAGCCAAATGGGGGAAGGATTGAGGGTGGGAGGTAGGGATGGGTGGGGCTGGGGAAAGTGGTGGTGGGAAAATGTTGACAAAAAAACATAGATGGGGGAGGCTAAGAATAGTATAGGAAACTGAGAAGTCAAAGGACTGGTATGTATAGCCTATAAACATGAACTAAGAGGTGTGGGGATG
Organism: Mormoops blainvillei; assembly: GCA_004026545.1. NCBI lineage: Eukaryota > Metazoa > Chordata > Mammalia > Chiroptera > Mormoopidae > Mormoops > Mormoops blainvillei. The sequence goes on along the minus strand of PVJD01009211.1, from coordinate 13,686 downwards.
ATAGGATGGGGTGCAGGGTGGAGAGGGTAAGGGGGAGAAAAAAATGAGAAAAGGGTAATAGCATAATCACCAAAATATACCAAAAAAAAAAAAAGCAAGAGAAAAGCAGAGAGTTATCTACAAAGGAGTCCCCATAAGGTTGTCAGCTGATTTCTCAAAAGAAACTTTTCAGGCTGGAAGGGACTGCCAAGAAGTATTGAAAGTGATGAAAAGCGAGGACCTACAGCCAAAATCACTCTATCCAGCAAAACTGTCATTTAAAATGGAAGAGCAGTTAAAGTGCTTCCCAGACAAGGTAAAGCTAAAGGAGTTCATCATCACTAAGCTCTTATTATATGCGATGTTAAAGGGACTTACTTTAGAAAAAGAAGAAGATCAAAACTGTGAACATGAAAATGACAACAAACTCACAACTATCAACAACTGAATCTAAAAAACAAAAGCAAAAACAAACTAAGCCAACAACCAGAATAGGAACAGAATCATAGACACGGAGATCATTTAGAGGGTTATCAGCTGGGAGGGGAAGGAGGAGAATGAGGGAAAAGGTACAGGGATTAAGAAGCATAATTGGTAGAAAAAAAATAGACAGGGGGAGGTTAAGAATAGTATAGAAAATGGAGAGTCCAAAGAACTTATATGCATGACCCATGTACATGAACTAAGGGATGGGGGGGATTGCTGGAGGGAAGGTGGGTACCGGGCAGAGGTGGGGAAAGAGGGAAGATTGAAATAACTGTAATAGCATAATCATTAAAATTATACTTTAAAAAGAAATTTAAAAAATAGAATTAAAAAAAGAACTTACATGTTGGGGAATCATGGGTATTTCTCAGGCCAATGGACACAGAACCAGATGATTTAAAAAATGGCTTCATAATCTTGTAAGTTTTTTTTTCTACTTATAGGCATTTACATGTTTTCCACTTTTATTGTTATTTACAACAATGCTGTATTAAGCATCCTTGTACACATTTTCTAATGTACCAGTTTTTTTTTTTTGGTAGGGTAGATTTTTCAAAACTGGAATATGTGGGGAAATAAACACATGCTTTTAATTTTAATGAACATCGTAAATATCTTTCCAAAAGGTTGTAACATCCTTACATGCAAGGTATCCACCATCCATCTACACATTCAACAAAAATGTAGAGGATTTTTTATTTTCTTTCATCCTGGATAGTAGCCCTCTTTCACAATTCACAAATTATCACTTGTGAATAAAGAAGTTCTGTTTTGAATATAGTTTACATTTTCCTAGTTACTAATGAGATGGGACATTTTTTATTAAGTATTTGCCTTTCTCTACACTCTTATTGGATTTTTCTGTTTCTTTTATATACAATATACAGTATGCAATATATAATATAAATATATGAATAAAAGATACTAGCCCTGTGTGTCTTATATATGTTGCTAATATTTCTCTGAGTTCCTCATTCATTTTTTCATTTTTTTCTTGACCTATTTTTTTCACATAAACCTCTAAATTCTTTTTGTAGCCCATGTTTTAATCTTCCCTCTATGACTCATATGTTTATTCTCTCACTTAAGAAATCCTTCCCTACCCCAAGATTATTCAGGCATTATCATAAAATTTCTTCTAAATTTCCCGGTGTCACTTTTAGATTTAGATGCTTCCTGTATTAAGATTTTGTTTATGTACGTGATGCAGTGTTGGGTTGCAGCTTCATTTTCTTCCAAATTGATAGTTAATTGTGCCAGTTCCATCCCTTATATAATCCCCTACTCCTCCAGAACAGAATCACCACCTCGCCATATAGATTCCCAGGCGTAATGGCTCACACCTCTTGCTAGGTTTTATGGACCTTCTGGACTTCTCTAAGCTCTGTAATGCAAGTACAACCAAAGGAGGACAGTGAGCAATTGAGAGTCTAGAAATGTAGTGGTGAATTCATTGTCATCAGTTTCTCATTAATGAATGAGGACTCAACTGCTATTGCCTGAGGACTAATGAACGATGCTACAAGTGCTGTTACTTTTTTCTGATGAAATTTTTGTATTAACATAGTTTATGTAAAAATATAAATTTCCTGTAGTTTATTCCAAACATAATAAAATAAACTTATACTTTCTCATATTATAATGCTATATTGCTTTATAATCAAGTTAACATTATCCAGGGGGCATTAAAAAGGTTACAATTTGTTTCTAACATGCCTTGCAATTGATTACATTGACATTCACTTTTTCTAGCCCATCAAACCGTAAAAATCACGAAGCTAGACACTGGAAAGAGGGAAAACTGTGCAAATTCTCCCTTGCAGACTTTGGCAAGCTTTGTATCTGTCTCAAAATCCCTTGGTTCAGCATTTCTCAAACTGTGTGCTGTGCAATACTAGATCCACAGGATGTAAGTTTTATATACAAAAGAGGGTCTTTGTAAAAAAAAAAAATCAAGTGTTAGATTAAACATATTTAAACAGGGTTTTTACTGGGGGATTTCTCAGAATCTTTAGTATACTCTTGTGGAGTATAGGTCTCCGCCAGGGGCATATGGTATACAGGGTTTCCTAAACTTGACTTTAATTACCCCCACCCTGCTCCACCACCACATACAGAACTGATGTCTCATAGAACATACTTCAACAAGTGGGCCAGGTTATCCTTGTTGGTCATCATGTGCTTCTATCTTCCCACAAAAGGAGAAATGTCAATGTGAGAATGACATAATTATGTAAATTGGATTAATTTGGTCTTTTACATGAGAAAAGTTCCTGATAAAAATTCCTGATCCATTACTGGTTTTTGTGTGATGTCTCAATTAACACTCCATGCTTTCCTGGGCCTTACCATCATACCAGTTCTTCTTCCATAGCTGTCATGAAATAGTCATCTTAACGATGGGCCTTACCTTGTTGCTAACCTTCCCAAACCCCCAAAGAGAGAAATCTCTTCCCTTCTAATGTTGTACTCCCCTCTGGTTTTTTCCCCCTCCCTAAGGGATCTTTTCAAACACATTATGAGCATTGAGTAGTTGTGGGAGCAATTGCTTATTAAGGTTTATATTCTATTTGAAACCTATTTGTGCTGTAGTAGGGAAAACTACTGCAGGAATCTACACATAAAGGGTTCGTTTTGCTTCTTTATTCTCTTAAATCAATAATAAGGTCAATTCTGTTATCTTTTGAACTTTCTCTAACTCAATTTTATCCTACTGGTAGTCAGTTAGTTAAAAGTCAGTGCTTTTCTGGTGGCGGTATTCACTGGTTTGGCAATTCAGCATTTAAAATTTTTTTTCTAGAGACATGGTGACAAAAATGATCAAATAATTAAATTAAACCTCTCCTGGTTGTCATATGATGGCAACAGCAAGCACACAAGCAAAAGGTGGGCCGACTCTTGATTCTCCTATCAAAAACATATTAAAATTGTTTTAATATTTCCATGAAAATAAGTCTAGAAAACCAGGAAACGTTTTTCCTTTTCTTTCTCCCCTCACTTTGCTCTCCCCCCTTTCTTTCCCCTTTCTTCCCTCCCCCTTCTCCTCCCTCCAGTCTTCCCTTCCTCTTTGAACTGTGCTCCTAATTGATACAACTTGTACTGCTACTTCAATAGAGAAGCTGCGAGGGAGGGAGAGTGCAACATTAGGGAAGTAGTAGGCTATGCATATAAAATTTAAGACACGGGTGCTGGTCTCCTGTTTCATTTTGCTGGAAAAGAGTTAACAGTGGTATAAAGCATTATTTTGTATCTATTTTCAACAGAGTTATGTAGAAGGAGAAAGGGCCCACATGTTATTTTCTCTTTATGTGCTACTCAGAACATTTGCTTGCTTGACTGGCAACATCTTACTGTTCTCATTGAAGAAAGCCGTCTAGTTTTGTTTTTTTTTTAAGCAAAATTTCGAGCTTAATTATAATCAGAACAGGGATACAACAAACCAACATAACATACTTTTCCGATCATCAGTTTTTGAGACTAAAAGCACCTCCACAACTTGGAGGTCCAGCGTATTCCTGAGAGACATCATCTATCACAAAAGGCTTTACTCTTTGAACTATTCACATTTCATAGTAGAAAACAGAACTAAATTCCTCTGATGTCCTCCCTCTCTTGTCTAAAATGTATTTGCAAACAGTCTTTTCATAGTTCAAAAAGAAAACAAACAGCTTTCTTTCTTAGCCAATTGGCCTATTACCCTCACCCTGGGTTGTGATCTCTTAATACAAGGATTCAGCATCAAATCCAACCAGAAATGCCCAGGACATCAGAGGCTACTTGTCTTTCTATGAGGAGACAGGGGCATTAGTCTTTCTAAGAGGTGAGTCTCTCTCCTGGGATTACTGTGCCAGCCAATAGTCAGGGGAGAAGCTAGGGAGGAGGGGGGATGACAGAGCAAAGGGGAAGGGAAAAGGTGTGCATGGACAACCCAACCCAAGGCAGAGTGGGGCAGCTCTACAGACCACACTCTACAGACTCCAAACATGCATGCCCAAAACTAGGAGAAGGATAGAGCTTGTGAGGGCATGCAGGAGACAAAGGGTGAAGAAATGGAACAGCAGACTCGCCTACAGACGTTTCTCACCATCCTAATCCTGGAAGATGTGATTAAAAAGTTGCTGTTCAAAACTGTACTGAAAACATATCTAAAAATAGGTCTGTAGTCATCTTAAAAATAAAAGGTCAACCTTCTCATAAGAGAAGTGACAGATATTATCAGATACCGACACTTGAGGTATCTTTGATTTGTATTTGAAAAATGACGTGGCAGAGAAAGAGGAAGGAAAGAGAGAAGAAGGGAAGGAGGGAGGGAGGAAGGAAAAGAAAGGAAAAATTCAGTACAATTGTTTCTAACTCTCTTAGTTTTTCTTGTGCATAGATATTGTCTGTTGGACTACTTTCTTCCCATATTTTAGTTGTTTTTTAAATTTTCTCCTGTGAGGAATTTTTTTAAGCAAGGAAACTTATTTATATTTTAAACACAATTTGCTTTATGGTTCATTTTCTTTCCCAGCTTGGGAGGTGGTGGTAGGATAGCATCTATGAACAACATGGATACTTTATATTATCTTGTTAATTAATAGCAATAGACCACGAGTCAGGAAACTTGGGTTTTTATTTCTGGCTCCGTCTGGTACTTACCTGCTTTTTTTTATTTTTAAAAAGTCATTGGCAACAATAATTTTTGGTCTCTACATCTCACAGGTCTATTCAACTCATATGTAAACCATGGAATGTTGAATACAAAAGACAGGACTTAAAATAGAAAAGTCGTAATAAGATATTAATAAAAATCTTACATGCATTGTTGCTTTCTGGAATCATATTATTTATTCATCAATTACTCATTCACGTGAATTCAGCACCTGGAGTGTGCCAGGCACAGGCATTGTGCTGCATGATGTGGGTGCACTGATAAATAATGGAAACTCTTATCTCGTGACAAGCTGTACATCACCAGGATTTGCTGAACCATCAGCTTATAATTGTTAGAAGAATTTTCCTGATCTAATTTTATGAGTTCACATGAATTTAAATAGTTTTCTAATTGCTCATGTTCATTTCATTTCTTTCTTTCTTTCTTTTTTTTTTGGTGTAGGGACAGTAGATATGGCATCATTTAAATAAGGGACTCAATATCCAGGTAATGTCTAGATTTCCGTGACTTCTCTGTACTCTACCTGATTGCTAAACAATCCCAACTTTATTACTTATTCAGCACTGTTCCTTTTTCTCTTAGCTTGTCTCTTTTGTGTTTTGGAGATACACTTTAAATTTTCTTTGATATTCTTTGTCACTTTTGGGTCAAACTGTCTTGTTACTGACTATATTTTCTCCCTATCAAAAATTACAGATTTCATCTGTCCTTAGATTTTGTTTTCAGTGGAGGATTTTTGTTTCCACTCAATATCAAATGTTTCCTTCAGGAAACAATTATGCATTGTTTTTATTTTTGTCACAGTATATGATAAAACATTAGTTAAATGTTTATGGAGCTTTATAAGGGTCCATGAAATCATCCTTCATTTCTCTGTGTGTATGTGTTTGTGTAGCTTACAACCTCCATTTACCAATATAATCTTGTGATAGATATTTTCTAAAGGTCATGGAGCACATATAAATTAAATGCATCCATCATGACCTTATTTTATTTGAAGAAACTCCTTGAAAATACTTAGAAGAATGTTCATGAATAGTTTGAAAATTGTTGCTTTAGGAAATATAACCATTTAACAGTCTTACAGAATTATTCACTCCTCTGTTCTTAATAGATCATTGGCTTAGACAGCGTCTCCCATTAGAATTGGGAAATTATTCTTCATTTGTTAAATTAACTTGTTAGTAAATTGCCATATTCACAGATATAATAAAAGCTTAAACTCGTGAGCCTGAAAATGGGGGAAAAAGTATCTCTTCATGGGAAGAACAGCTGGATACTAATATTATATCTTATATCATTCAGGAATATTTTGGTTGCAAAGACAGAGACCCAAGTAGAAGAACTAAAATAAGCTAATTGATGATTTATTTTTTAAAAATCCTGATATAATTCCTAGAATTGTTGTAATTGAAGAACAGGCGTTTGGAAGACAGGAATTTGGGAAACTCCTTCTTGGCTTTTGTTAGTTATGTTATCAGTTCAGCTCTTTCCGTAGTGTAGAAACAAGATGAAGGTTTATTTATCTTTTATACAAAAGCGTGAGAGAGTAGATAGGCTAGGGGGAGGCGGTCGCCTGATTCATATCATCCAAAATCCAAGGTTTCTTCTATCTGGTTGTTTCACCACACCTAAATTTGTTATACTTCCTGCATAATTTACTCTGGATTTATTCCTGTCAGGTCTAAGATCTTGCCCCTGGGATTGGGAAAATATGAGAGAGAGCATGCTGTTTCCTTCTAAGAATGTGACACAGAAGTTGCTCACATCACTTCTGCTGACATGTCTGTCTGAGTTAGTCATGTTGCTGCAAGAGAGGCTGGGAAATATGAAGGAGGATTCCCCTCCAAACTGGAAATATCTCCTGGAGGCCAGGCCCCTTGTAGGAGAGGCTTTCCCTGCTAGGTGAGTGTTCTAGGAACTCATCTGTATCAATATGTACCAGCTGATGTTGCAGTGAAAGGCTGCGTTCAGCTTCAGTGAATTTTTTGAAGACTCTTCAATACATTTGCCCATTTCATGATAGGTGATTTATGAGAGCACCTGCCCACACCACACTGAGTGTTCAGTAGTTTTTGACCAAAAATGTCATGACCCCCATGTCCCATACTCCCTATTCATTCTATCTTGCCCTGACTTTTTTTTGTTCCCCCGGTTGAAAAAAGTCCTCAAAGGGAAATGTTTTGCCAATGTGGAAGAGGCGAAACAAACAAACAAAATGACAGAAGCACTAAAAGGCATCAAAATTGATGAGTTCATAAATTGTTTTGAGTAGTGGAAAAAAACTTCTCAATAGGTGTATTGCATCAAATGGAAAGTACTTTGAAGGTGACTGAAGTTTAAACATGGAAGAATAAATGCACAATTTTTTATAAATAAATTCTGTTTTTTTGAGTCCCCCCTCATATATGCTTTAGCTGGTAAGTATGCACCCCACTACAACTAGAGGGTTCTTCCTTATCAAAAGGAAGAATGGGAGAAGGGACATTAAGAATGGACAAATTGCAGCCTTCACCACATGAACAGCAACCCCGATCACAGTCAAGGTTCTCTTTTTGCCGCTCGCCTCTGCTCTGTACCAAAGGGCTTCCTATTCTGCTGTAGGACCCAGAGCAAGATATGTGATTATCAACAGCTGTGTGTCTACATTTCCTCAGCATCAAGATTAATACAATCTCCAAGAAGTAGGCACAACTTTTTTTTGTCCCTGCTACATTGCTCAGGGAGGCCACAAGAGAGGAGGGTCAGGTTCTAGGTGGGGATAGTGTTCATTCCTTCAACACATGCACTATTAAGCACCTAGGTGTCAGGCAACATTCTAGACCAGAGCTTATTCTGACCAGCCACTTGTTTTTCTAAATACAGTTTTATGGCAACACGGTAACACCCATTAATTTGCATATTGTCTATGGATGCTTTTATACCAAAACAGCAGAGTTGAGTAGTTCTGACAGAAAGACTATGTTCTCGAAGCCTAAGATATTTATTATGTGGCCAACCGCTGTTCTAGGTGTTGGGGATACAATGGGAATCAAGACATGCAAATTTTCTATCTTTTCTGAGTTTTGGGTGATTCCTGCTTATTTCTAGGGTGCCTGACAGAGCAAATGATCTGTTTATTATCTGCATTGGCTTTTAGTTCTCTTTGGAATAGCTCTACATAACACATAGTGTGCTCATACAAGGAGGAGCTCATTGCATTCCTAGTTCAGTGTCCTTATGAACTTGCAGAAGAGATTTCACAGTCATTAAAGTGACCTTCGTACCTTCGGTTATGCCCTGTAGTTAGCTTCTGGTCCTTTCTGGGCCACGGGCAATTCAAGCTCTCATTTTGTTTTGTTATCTGTTCGAATTGCTATTTCCTTGCTTCTGGCCATTTTCCACATGGCTTATTCCATTTTTATTGAGCTGCATTCTCATGGTGTTTAGATTATTTTCAAAATGGGTGTGTCACCTGTGGCTGAAACAGTGATATCCTTTTGTTTTTTCTCATTTAAATACATCCATCCTGTCCATTTTGTTCTTTATGTTTTTCTTAAAACTTTATGGAGATGATTCAGATGTAGAAATTCTTTCAGTTAGATTGAGGTTACTCATCACAGGTCGCACTCAATCTACAAAGTAATGCAGTGCATTAGTCTATCACACACACCCCCTCTGCTGCAGGATGACATCTGGCAACATCTGATTGTATCAAGATTAGAGCCTCCCTGTACCACAGCCACTAAGAGTTCAGAACTTGTCTGCTTAGAAATACGCTGTCACCAGTAGGTGGATAATTAATATAAAGGGAAGTAATGAAGGAGTGGGTCAAGGTACAAGAGCCTCATGGCAGGAGAAATTTATGATTGGGAGAACTTTATAATGAGAACAAAAGGTACATTAGTAAATTTATCAAAAGGTTGAAATTGAAAATCTATTGAGTCTATGTGCTCATTGACTTCATCTTCAGTCAAATCAGGACGTAGAGGCTTTACTGTAGCCTCGTTTAATTTATTAGCTACCAGCTTACTCTTCTCGACTTTGCACCCCTTGCCTTTCTTCCTTACCCCTCCCTCCCTCCTTTCCTGCTGGCCTCCCTCCCTCCTCCCCTCTACCCCTTCTTTGCTCTTCCCTCTCTTCTTTTTTTCCCGCAAATAATTATGTGACAGGTTCTGAACAAGATCCTGGGGATGTAACTCTGGTGAAGAGATCATGGAGCTTATGGTGTCACAAGGGAGATAGACAATAAAGAAAATTATTGTAGGAGGCCGTGGAAACACATTCCAGGGATTAATAGATATTTTTCCTAGTTAAAATGCATTACTAATTATATAATCACTTTTTTATTAGAACTTTCATTAGTTCAATTTTTATTTCTGTAAATGCCAATATACTTTCTAAATGACTAGGTAAGTACTTAATACCATCCAAGAAAACTAGACAGTATAACCATAGCCTGATGCTTTGACACTATTAACTACTGGTTAAAATAGTATCTTTTTTCAAGGTAACACTCACTGGTTAGTGTTACATTATCGTGTATAGTAAACTTGCATTGCTTTAAAAACATTCTGTAACTCAAAGCTTTCTTTAGGCTTCCTTGAGATTTTTTTCTCCAGTTACCTTTGAGCAACACTTCTTACACCTCCCCCAGCATGATCGCTAGACTAGAGATCTCTAGCGACTAGAGAGGTAAGAGGCTAGTGAAAGTATCGTAGCGTGTGGACAGGTTTTTAGAAATTGTTGTTCCCCTGATTACGTATACCCAGGCAGGGGTGATGATAGTTAATATAATAGCAATAGTGATAGTGATAAATAGTTAACCTCCTATAGTGCTCAGTTACAAATGTTTTACATGTACTAAGTCACTAACCTTTACAGCAACTCTAACAGTAGCTCCATTTTATAGATGAGGTTACTGAGGCCTGTAGCTGGTAAGTGACTGAACTGGGGATTCAAACCTAGGCTCTCAGATACGCACTTGTATATACTATGCTCTATCCTCTTTCATAGCTGCAGTTACAACTCAGTACAGTTTTCCGGTGCTGAGAGGATAGTTTTTGGCATTAAATGACCTGAGTTCTTACACCAATTTTCCATCAACATGCCTTTTACCTTCGTTTATAACTAAATTGAGGGATTGAATTTTATTGATATTTCACAAAGTATATTCCTAGACATGTTCTATAAAAATAAATAAGCTTAAAACATCCTGCAAAGTATATTCTTCTCTTAGAAAGTTACAGTGTTCCAAAAAGTACTGTAGTAAAGACACCTAACTTTGACCAAGTCCTTCCTAAACATTTGACCAAGGGATGACCTTTTGGAGGGGAATGGTGGGAATAACACACTTGACACACTAGCAAGCTAGTGGTATATGAAACAACTTTCCGAAACTGTTAACCATATACTGTTTGATGTCTCTTTCAACTTCAAAATTCCTGTGCTTGTAAATATCAGTCTTATATCTACATGCACTTGCCAAGCTATTTGTATTGACCTCCAGCATTGACACCAAACTGACTGAGAGTTTGGTGAACGCCTATATGTATAATACTGTGGGTGGAAAGTATACTTTATATTCTTTACAAACAAACACAGCCCAGTAGTATCAAATTTACAGTTTGAGGTCCTTCCAACTGGTTTTCTGGCATATGTAACTTATGTTCCCCATCAAGCTAAAGCAGAACCTGCCTTAACCATAGCTTATTAGAAAGCTTAATAACCATAATTTTCTGTCGAAGTTAACTGGATTACAGTTTTACTTGCAAATGGGTGTACATTGTAACATCTCTGAAATCTTGGTGTTAGTAACAGAAAGTGGTGTTCACAATGCTTGCTTTACCATTCATGGAATTTTCTGCAAAGATCTGCTTCTAGCATACCATTTTTTGTTACTTTGTTCCTAGCTGTTTCAGGGAGTTAGTTTAGAGCTTTGGCTTTAATTCTTTGAATGCTACTATGTTTGAACTTATTGTTCTGCGTGTATTCGTGGAAGCAACGGTGTTCCCGGTTTTGTTTGTGCAGCCACAGCTCAAGGCCGTAAACAAGGTACAGAAGTGCTTTTAGAGCAAGAACATGGAAGCCACTTATAATGCAGGTATTGAAGGACTTGAGAACCTTTCCCAATTTTCACTCACCACCGAGAAATAAAAAATGAGATTTGGTAGTGGAGTTCTTCATCAGCACTTAAGGTGGTAAAATTGAACTTATACAACTTATTACCCTAAGTTTTGCCCACAATCAAGAAGTAAGAAGTTAGCCTTGCTAAGTAATGGGATGTCTTCCTGCAAAATTGAACAAATGGCCAACCTGACAAAGTGCTACTGTAATATGACAGGTTAGCTATAGACCTTCAGATATGGGACACTAGTACGAATAAACTCTACTAGAAAAAAAAAAGGAAGAAGAAATATCTTGTGCAGAAATACTGAACCAGACCCTTCTTTCCTGTAAGAATGTTTTTAATGGGTCTAGTAAGGATCGAAAAGAGAGTAAGATAAGCGGACTTTTTTATAGGATTTTTCAGCTGGCACACTCTTCCAGCTTGAGTCATACATGTCACCGCTAGTGACGTGAAATTCTTGATGGAAATTTCACCAAGTGTCTTTCCCGTCTTTGTAAAGGCAGAGCACAGGACCTGTGCTGACCCAGAGATACCTGGCCTTTCAGGAAGTGCTTTTCGTTCATTGCAAGGCTTCCTTGGTGCTGATTATGCCCCTGGCCCTGTGCAGGGTTGGTGTATTAAACTGGTCTGAGAGAGATTAGTCGGTTATAATAATAACCTCTGAGAGTGGGGAGGAGCAGGAACAGTCCACACAACTTACTCTCACGGGAATTCATTGGCATGGTGGTGTAAATAATCAGAACTCCATTTACTAGCTCTGTCACTTCCTTTTTAAAAAATATTACGGAATTTATTGGGGTGACATTGGTTAATAAAATTATATAGGTTTCAGGTGTACAATCCTATAATACGTCATCTGTATATTGTATTGAGTATTTACCACCCCAAGTTAAGTCTCCTTCCGTCACCATTTAGTCCCCTTTTACCTTCTTCTACTGCCTCTTCACCCCCACTGTCCTTCTGATAGTCACCATACTGTTGTCTGTCTCTAAGTATTTTTTTGCTTAATCCATTCACCTTTTTCTCCCAGCCCCCAACCCCTCTCTTTTGTAACAACTGTTAGTCTGTTCTCTGTATCTATTAGCCTGCTTCTGTTTTGTTTGTCAGTTTATTTTGTTCATTAGATTCCCCATATAAGTAAGATTATATGGTATTTGTCTATTTCTGACTAGCTTATTTTCTTAGCATAATACTCTTCAGGACCATCCATGCTATCACAAAAGATACAGTTTCCTTCATTTTTATGGCTTAGTAGTACTCCACAGTGTAAATGTACCACAGCTTTTTTATCTACTCATCTACTGATGGGCACTTGGGCTACTTCCAGACCCTGACCACTGTAAATAAAGCTGCACTCAATATAGGGGTGCATGTATTCTGAAACTTTCTAGTTGCATAATCTCAAGCCAATTATATCACTTTCCTTAGCTTTAATTTTTTCATCTATAACATGGAGATTGCAAAAGTGTCCCCTGGAAGGGATGTTTTCAGGATCCAAAGAAGCAGCATACATGAAGCACTAGATATATTATCATCACTCAGAAATGGTAAGTATGATTATCAGTGACTGCAGAGATTCAGATAGTTTTCATCAAGCTTGTTAATTTGGGGAAGGATATCCAATTCGTTCATCATCAGAACCTTTGTAGGCCCTTGAAAAAAAAAGGTACGTTGTTTCTGCAAAAATAAAGCCAATAAAATTGTTGAAATTGCAGCAACAACTATTCTCTTCATGGTTATAATGTTACATTCCACCTAGGTTCGTAAATATATCCCTTAGTTTCAGCTTATTATGGCCTCAGAACATCAGGAAGAGGAAGAAGAATCAGTATGAGGTTGATGGTTGAGTGGCAACTGTAATTTTCCATATAACAGAATCTTTGCTAATATAAAAAGCTACCTTCTGGTTATGCAAAAGTAGAATGAAATATGGGCATGAAGTAGTGTTTTCTATCCAACAAAGAATAAGTGCAGTCACAGAATTTAGCCTGTTGAGTTATTCTTTCCAAAATCAACCACCTAAGGACCAGAAAGATATGATTAAAAACAGAATTTCTATGCATTCTTTTTTTTTTTTTTTGAGGGAACAAAACAGCTTGTATAGCTGCAGTGTAATTTGGTAATGTTTCTATTTGTTGAAGAAATGCCGAGTATCTGCAGGAATGGCAAGAGGCAAAACATAGCTCTCATTTGTATGCAACATAGTCATAACATAAAATTATGAGCTCAGAGATATGATTTCTGGAAAGATTGAATTAACATTGTGAAAATTAGAGCCCCCTCATTTGCATAAAATCTGGGGAATGCCATTGCATGACAAAGCTAGTAATTTATTTGCAGTAGTGAAGAGTGATGTCTCCCAGCATTCCATAGCTCTGGATCCCTGCTTGAAGTCAGGAGTGGGAGTTTACCCTTGGTAGAAGGGCCCGGAAATCAGTATAGTTCAGATACCATT